>VZSZ01007645.1:509212-632149 GCA_013398815.1 Ibidorhyncha struthersii
AAAAAAAAAGGCATCTGCTGCTGGGAGGTAACAAGTTGGTACTTGACTGGGCTCAGAACAGCCTAATGTACAGTAGGGTGACGTTTGGCTTTGAGTAAACCTACAAATGTTGGCACTTGTCCCAGGCATATAGTGGAATACTGATTAATTTTTTAGTAATACTAATCCAGGGGGGAGGGGTGGGGTTGGGGTTGGTTAGGGACCATAACTTGATAACTGGCTTGATAACGGAAGAGCTTTTAGGATACAGTCTAGCTACAAGTGTTTGCTTATTCCAATTATGCCATTCACAGTTAGTGTTTTGGGGATGGGGAGAAAGAATAAGTTTTGCTATCCTTTAAGTGTTTATCTCCTGTCTAGCAGTATTACATTAAGTACTTTCTTAGTACAATAAGCACTGATTCTAAGGGCTGTTTAATGAAAGTCCTTTGCCTTGATGCAGATTCTCAGTTGTCTTGAAGCAACTGTCTTGACTCCTGTTCAAATACCAGCATTTATATTAGTGCTTGAAAGAAAAGTGGGTTTGTCTGAACAAAGAGTCACTGATCTGTGGAGAACCTTGAAATATTTGGCTAACAGTGGTATGCAAGTTTAGAAAAAATCCTTATTGCAGAAACTTGGCTTAATGCCATGCAGCTGAACATCTCCATTGTGTGGGGTACAGTCTGAGGTCAAAGCTTATCCTTGTTTAAGTAAAACATGACAAATCATTTACACGAGAACTTTGGTGCTTGCAAACTTTACTCTTGAAGCTCATGGTATGTACATACTGTCTTCTCTCAAACAGCTAACATCACCAATGCAACTACGCATGCTCCTCTATCTACAACTGCCATAACTTCAGCTACCGCAACAACCAGTATTCCAGGTAACTACTACTACTAGCATAATTAAAGCATAAAATACTTAGTGTCACTTTAAAAGAGTTATCTTGAAAGACTTACCAAGTGACGACATTAAAGTAGTATTGGTATATCTGCTGTTGTCACTCCTAACTTTATAGCACATCTAATTTTGTTAAGGTGATGTATGTATGTAGCAAGGTAATACCCTGAGAAACAGAGCTAGTTGGTGAGATATTAAAAGTCAGAAACATGTTGGTGAAACAAAATCAGCTGGCCACTTTTAATAGTGTGGCTGGAAGTCACGTTAACTCACTTATCTTTGGGAGGTGGTATTTTGTTTTTCACTTGCAGCATAAAAATGGGATACCTATTTAAAAAAAAAAAAAAAATAATTGGGCTACAGTGATAGGAATAAGCTGAAGTATTTTATCTCAGCATCAGTCCTGAATAAGCTATTTCATGAAAAGCTGTCGTGAAGTAAAGCTCTTTAAAAGTGTTTGTCAGCAGGTGGTTGTTACTTCCAGATTCATGTCTGTTGTGGCTTCAACTGACTTCTTTAAGTATAACTCTTGGGGTAAAGTATAGTAGACAGAACATAATAATTTAACTTGAATTTAGGCAAAAAAAAAAAAATGGAGCAACCAGCAGAGATTGGAAAATGTGTTTTGTTTTGAATGTGAGCATATCAGTAATAAACTTCTGTGTAAATGAGCTTTGGCTTTTTGAAGCAGAAATAGTCCAGCTGGGACTTGCTGAGTATTGAGGTCCAGAGCAGTTTGGCTATAAATAGCTCTAGCCTTGTACAAACAGTATTTAATCAGAATTTCAGTATCACTGATCTAAATGCAGCTGCTGACATGTCCTTTTGGTTATTTTTTATTTTCTTATTGGTGTTTTGAATAATCTTAATACAAGGAAGCCAATACTAAAATCTGCAAAACTATTGTGACTGTTGTGCACTCTCAAACTCTACTGTGGTGTTTAACAGGTACAAATGCTACTGTGACGCCTGCACCTTCTTCACGCAAATCTACGTTTGATGCTGCGAGTTTCATAGGTGGAATTGTCCTCGTTCTGGGTCTGCAGGCTGTTGTCTTCTTTCTGTACAAATTCTGCAAGTCAAAAGACCGAAACTATCACACGCTTTAGGACCTGCCACTTCATAATGGACTAGTAGCCCAACACATGTAGTTCACTGAACCAAAATATTTTCTGTTGCTCATTGAAGACAGAAGTTCGTAATATCCTTTAAATCTCTAAAAGAAGACTTTAAAAGAATATTTTTTGCAACATTATACTTGGAAAGAGGTGATATCTATCTCTTCAACAGGATTACTTGCAATATGCTGCATGGGTTCTAATGGCTGTCTTATTTTCCTTTAGTGGCTGCTGCTGTGGGACTTTTTTTTGATATGCCAAATGTAGACGTTCAGAGATTCTTATTCAGTGGCAACACTGTCTTGAGTAGACAATCTCATGATGACTTATTGTGAAGGCTAATTTAATCAACATTTGATACAGTATCCCTTCAGCTTTATCAAGACGTGAATTATTGGTGACTGACTTCAGGGAGTGAAATACCATTTATACTAGCTTGTGGCTCTTACAGTGTACTGCTAGAAAGATGAACAAAATTGTAGAAGTAGATAATGTCTTAACGGAATAACATAACCCATAATTTTTTTTTACACAAGAATAAAGGTTGCCTGATAAAATACTGCATTCCAAACAGAAAACTTAGGCCCCCTCCAATTAATGTTGAGGATGGAGAGGGGATGTAGAGATAATCCTTTTAAAGGGGAAATGAAGATTAGTGCCTTAAAAGACTAAAAATCAGTAGGCTGCAAAAGCTTCCCACCTGTCTCAAAGATATATAAAACTATTAAGTACTAGTTTTCTATAGGAGAATGGAATACATGTAACTTGACCATTCCAGTTGAAAGTCTTTTTACACTAAATAACTGTCCCTTATTGACCTTGTTTGAGGGTGAGGGAGCATGGTACAGTAATGTTCAGCTACAAACAAAAGCTTTAAGTTGTTTACCTTTTGTTCTGGCCTACAAAGACCAACCATAAAACTAGTGATAAAATTCAGTTCACTCCCTGTATAAAGAGGCAACAACTTAGATTTATACTTGAAATACCGGTGTTTGGGAAATCCTGAGGTTCTTCGTATTCAAATGGTTCTTAAACTTGTTTCAGTTAATTGCAGGGGGTGGGGTTTTTTTCTTTTTTTACCCTCCTGTATGTCTGCTTGCTGAAGGAGCAATTAAAGATAGATCAGAGGATCTGCTCATTTGATCCTAGTCAGGATTGCTGTATCCCAGGACTGCCAGGGCTACATCGTTTTTTCTTTCCCCTTCCTGGCATCAGGTTTGTGTTACCCTGCAGTGAACTGGTTAAGGAAATCTATTCAGCCAAATAATTTTGTTTTTTTTCCTTGGCCAGATCAGCCATGTGATCTGAGTATCAAAGGTACGTATCATCTCCAATGTAGATTGACTTGAGCACCTGTGAAAATAAACCCACAGGAAAAATGGAAGTAAAGATAAGTTGTGGATGTAGCACATAATACATAGCTTTTGATGATATTCCTTGATCATCAGTTCCAGGATTATCTGTAGTACTGTCTTACTAGCTCTGACTTGACTGGAATTTGGCACCCAATACGAAATGATAGAATTAATGCGGATAATAGTCATGGCAGCAGAACTTAAATATGAAGCAAATTAAGTGCACTTCAGTTAGAAACTTCCAAGTGCACAGTGTTGCTTTCTTGTGTTCTTCTAGTTTGAATGGCATTGTTTCCATTGTGCTGCATAGAAAACTCAAATTGCTACAAAATACAGAAGTTACTCAGCAGTACTGTATCTTTGAGTTCATTAGCTTTTGGTTTTCTAAACAAAACTAAGACAATCAGCTCAGGTTTATTAAAACAGCAGAGTGAGCAGCCAGTTTCCAGCAACAGTGTGTGTGGGGGTTGGATGGTATATCCTTGGCCTTATTGTGAAATCGCTTAATCTGTCCTTTCCCTATCTGGGAGCTATTTTATTACATTTATTTGTTTAAAAAAGATATCCATGAGCTTGTATTCTGTGCTTTGAAGTGAGAAAAACATTCTTCTAAAGTGTGACAGATTTCTCCTTCAGCTCAGCAAAGCAAACTATATTCCTAGTATATCTTTGTTTTTGGCCTCAAAGGGCTATCTTTTGGGAAACTTGCAGAAAAGTGCTACAGAACACTTCATAGTGTGGAAAACATTGCCACAAAAAAAGTTGTTGCTCTGAATAATGTTGCTAGAGTGCTTATTCATGAGCTATGCTGATCCTGATTTAGGTTGCTGATAAAGTATGCTGATAAAACAAACTAAAAATAATTTTTGAAGTGCCTTAAAGCTGCTTAATCTTTTGCCTCAAATTTTGTTTAAAAGGGTAGAAGGGATATCTTGCCTTAGTTACTAAATTTTTTTCTTGGTGCCAGCAATTGCTACTTTTGAAGACTTTAGGAAACCCAGGATCTCTGACGTGTAGAGACGCCAATCTGAAAAACTCAAGCTTGTACTATATCAGTTTAGTCGTGTTCTGGAAGGCCTGCACTATGCACCGCTTGCTCATTAGCCTTGCCAACAAGGTATAATCCACAGTTTACAGAGTTGTGGCTCGGATTGTTTCCCTTTCATTTGTTTGGGGGGAGGGGAGGCTGGGTTATACATCTTCACCGTGTGCTTGGCTGCCTCACTATAGAAAGTAATTACTCCTTTGTGAAATGGCAGTATCAGCTGATCTGTGCTGTGTAATAGCAAAAAACCTGAAGTAACAACTTGCAGTTTTTCTTGGCCTTGTGTTTTGAAGTGGAAGGTAGCTCATAGATCTGTAGTTGTATTTGCCCCTAAATCAATTTTAGGCACTGAACTGTAGTGACTCTTCAAGTTATCTGGCTTTTTCTCGAAGCCAACTTGTGCAAATATCAAGCTGTTATCTTATGAATGTTCTCTGCGAGTGTTGCTGTAAAAGTTTGTATTTTGTCTTCAGTGGAAGAAAACTGAAACAGTTGTAATTGCAAAACCAAATTGATAAATAAAATCTGTTGAATTGAATTCTACTTGTAAACTTTCTTTAATGCAAGCAATCCCCGAGGGAGCTGTCTGCAGACAAGAACTGTTTTCCATAGGAATTGAGAAACACTGTAGGGAGAGGGAGAATGAAATGTTTAAAGAGTTAAGTTAGCTCTCCTAAAGACAGTATTAACTTTGAGTTTAATAGGTGTAACAATACTGATTCAGGCTCAGAATTGTCTCCAAAAGAATTCTCCTTTAGGTCCTGTTTTCCATGTTTAACCCTGTTTTCCCCTTAAAGCCAAAGAACAGCAAGGCGTTTGTTAAGCGTTTCACTTGCAACAAACAATTTGTAAGGCGTAATGCTCCTCTTTCCAATAGCAAAGCACTGGATGTCAGCCTATAGGGTGGTAGAGGGACTGCAATCTGTGGTTCCAGGGAGGCTGTTAATAACCCCTACATTGTAGCATCTTTTCACATTAAGATCTTTCACCTTCATGAAAAGGGTATTGCTCTGAGCCTTATTTCTTTACTGATTGCACAAGAAAGAGGATATTTGCTGGGGAATAACTGTCAGTATGCTCGAACAAGAGAACAGAGGGTGTACAATTCTGTAGTTGCAGACTGACTAAAATGATAACCAGCTCTGAGTGAAGTAACCTCAGCAGTTTCACGTCCTGATCTTGATGCTTTTGTGGGTAGTGAATGTGTCACTAGGTGATGCTGACATAACTCAGTCTCATATTATGGAAAATTGCAAAAATTTTAGTAGGGTTTTTGGAAAAGCTGTATGGAAATGAAGGAAATAGAGAGCTTACTGATGTGCTTAAAATTGCTGTGCCTTCCAGAAAATCATCCATTACTGCACACAGTCCAGGACTGAATTAAGTTTTTGTGCAATGCAGCACTGAAAGCCTATGCACAATTGTTTTTCTTCATAGTACTAGTGTTGTGTTACTGCTGCTTCTTGAAAGTGGTCTTCTGTAGGTATAGCGTTCATTCAAAAATCATCTTTGATTTTGCTGTATTACGTTGAGTAATACTTGAAGTGTTTTATCAAGAAGCTGTCATTAGCCTGAGACATAAGTGCTCCATACTTATAATATTGTTCTACTTCCAAATTGGCATCTGGTTCTAGGAATGTGCTAGAATCACATTTGATGGCTTCTCTAGTGACAACTGACCTTAGATAGTTATCAGTCACCTTTTCATTCATTTAAGGCATGCCTTGAAAATAACTCATGTTGTTTGATAACTGATTCCACAGCATTCTGAGTATACTGCGAGCTTGAATGAAATAAAGCTTTTTTCAGTAACGGTGAGGAATGTCAGCCTTATTGGAGGAATCCTCTGCCTCTAAATACTGCAGCATTTCTAACAGAAGTTAGAGTTCCTTTACTTGGTGTTTAACCAATGAAATGCTGTTAAGGGTTGCGCAAATGTAATTCTAGGTCTTAATCATTTATAAAAAGAGTACCGAGGTATTTGATTATTCATGTTTCCAAGCCTCTGTGGATGATGCTAAAAGGCACACAGGTTGGTATTCTAACTCATCAAAAGCTGCAATACAGTTTGCCGCAACTCTGAAAGACAACTGAGTCCTTTATTGGTTAGGCTATAAAAGCAAGCTTTTTTCCATGCAAGACAAATACAGATAAATCTGTTCGACAAATGCAGATAAATCTATTCTTCCTCCCCCCCTTTTCTTCTAGTTAGTGTAGCATTGTGCAAGGAGCTGCCCTTCTTCCCCTTTCTAGGGGGAGGGGAGAGAAGGTGCTAGGGAAGGTGGAGACACTAATGCGTTTGGTGAGTCATCTTTAAACAGGCACGAAAGGTTAAGTGTACAGGCAGCAGCCTCTGGGGGTGAGAGCACTGCACTGGGCAGGATGTGGTGTTCAGGGGTTGCAGTAGGAAAGCAGTTTATAAAAAAAAAAAAAAAACCCAAACGCCAGACCCAATTCTTTTGCTCTAAGCACTTAGCTATGCTTCGCACCATCACGTTCCAAGGTTACCACAATAAAAGGAAGCCTTTTAGTTTTAAGTGATATCCTTGCCTTGCTGTGCTGTGTTGTCTGTGAAGGGAGGACATGCAGTGCTGCTCTTGCTCAGAGGGATCTGCATCACCCAGTACCTAAAATGGATTAGCAGATTAACTGGCTGGAGCTGGTATTGAACACTGCATCCAAATATGTTGAAGCACACATGCACAGCACTGAAGTATTACTGCCTCCCTTTTATTTGTATATAAATTGTCCTTCTCTTATTTCAAGGTTTCCCGTTCAGTGGCATTTTCTAAAATGCCCTGGACTGACTTCTGGACCAGCCTTTGTTTCTGTAGCTGCATGAAGACAGTAGGAAGAGATTTTTCATTTAGGTGTGGTAATAACCTATCTGCCATCCTCTCCTTCCATCTGCTCTGCACCTGAAAGTATAGGTAACATATAAAGTGTCACCAGCCATGGCATGGTACAAAAGAAAAGAAAAAAAAAATCTTTCCTGGATCATTGCTAACTAAATACCTTTCTCCTGCCCCCTTTTGCTTCATCAATTTTTGGAACATTTGGAACATTTTTTTTCCTGCTTGCTAGCCGTACATACTGGTCACCTTGCTCTTAAAGCTGAAGCTTCAAAGGGATTTGACATCTTGTCCAGATGAAACCTGCCTGTGTATGTATACAAATCACAGCTTGCAAACTAGCAAAGAAGTTGCTCCTTTTGCAACTGTATCAGATTATTACCAATGCCACTGTTGCTCACTGTCTTTGAGTGTTTCCTCCTCTTCCATTGCTGCTTCTTGGGTCAAAATCCAAAGGATGCTGCTGGTAATCCCTGTGCTGAGTGGGTGCTGAAAGCTTGTTACTCTGGATCTGGGCTGCAGAACCTGGAGTGTTATCAACAATACAAGTTAAAGCAGAACTCAACAAAACAGCAAAAAACAGCAAAAGCTGTTGTTTCTGAACTCTAAGCAGAATGTTAGGGTGAAAATTAAAAACAAACCCCACACCCCTAAAAAACAAAGCGAGTTGTAAACACTCAGCACAGTACTAATAGAATAATAGATTGCTTAGTCTGGAAGAAGCATTTCATGGATGATCTTGACAAAGTAGAACAACTGTTTGCAGGGAGTTGCAACTATTTGCAAAAATTATGTGCAACTATTTGCAATTTTTGCAGCTCATCCCACACCCTTTTCATTCATAGTAATGAGTGTATCAGCACTCGTTTCTCCAGCAGGAGACATCTCAGTGAAGCAGAAAATTCTTGCTCCCCCAAGTCTGCTTCATTGTATGTGACTATTTCCCCTACAACTCTCAAGATTAAAAGGGGGTGGGGTGGGGGGGTGGGGAGTGTTGATGATCTGTTCCCAGTGGCACTAAATGCCCTGGTAAATTCCAGTCTTTGTAGATCTTTGTAGATTTCTGAAAAGCAGAGATGCAGCCACTTAATGCCAACCCTTCAACTACAAAAAGAATGCCCACTGAATCAAATGCTACGCTTGCTATCAGCTATAATGTGATTTAACCCTGATTTGTATCTATGTACAAAGTGGTGTTGCTATAGCACTTCTTAACCCTATGTTAACCTTTCCCACTAACTTGAGGTAAAAAGGTGAGGGTATTTCTGCTGTGTAGCTGTAATCCTGCACTAATTGCGACAGTGTTCTTCCTCCTTCTCAGATATGATCCAAGGTGTTTCGGACCACATTGGTTAGCTGTTTCTGGCGTTTCAGGGTGCGTGTCCAAGGGACTGTGGTCAGGAGAGCAGCTGGCAGCTGCCCGGAGTGCGTGACTACCCAGTCTGGTCAGACTGTGTTCAGCATCCACGTGTTCTGAAGAAGAGGCTTGAGAGGACTGACTACAAAAGCATTACATGAACCCGGAAAGAAGTGCAGCAACTGTTTTACATTACTGAGACAGGGCCATGGTCAGTGCATTTCAGAGGGAAGAAGAGGAAGATGTGAAGATGGAAGAGAAGGAATGGAGAAAAAGCTAGAGGATGTGGCTCAGACTCCTAATCTGCAGATTATTCTCACAAACTGCCTGAAGTCATAGTCTATGTGGGTGACTCTTGGAGTTGACATGCCTCATTTCAAACACACCTTCACCTTTACAGTCAAAACAGGGCTATTGCAAGTAACAGTTGCCACCCCTGTAGACAAATAGATCTGGCCAAATGCTACAGGTCTGAAGTCAGGTTAGTGACAGTTCAACTCAGATTAATAGAAAAGACAAATCTTTACATGATGCATGTCTGGATGGCCTTATGAGAAGTACTAGTACTAATGCATCGAAAATGATAGCTATTTACTACTGACTTATTACCTAGAAAACAACTTCTTATACTGGTTGTACTGTGGGACAACAGCTCTGCAATCTTCCTTCTACCTTCTTGAAAATAAAAAAAACAAACCAAACCTCATAACATCCATCTACTATTACAGACATAGGAATAAAAAAAGAAAATCACAAATGAAGAGGTAGCTACAACACATTGCAGAGTTTTAACACATTTCAGAGCTCCTGTGTTGAGTGTAGAGAAATCTGAGCTCCACAGCCATTTTTTCCAGCTCTGCATCATGTTTAACAATGGTAACCCACTGCAGGAAAACAGAATAATAATTCATCTCTTTTCTGTCACAGCTGCTTTCCATGTGCTCAGTAGCATCAGTGACTTACAAATTCTGCACCAGCTTTTCCCCTGAACTTGATGGGTTTAAAGCCAGAGAAACCAACTATATTTGCGCATTAATTAAAGATACCTCCCTGTTCTTTATTTCCCCACGTTTGGTTCATGTCTTGTCTTTAGCAGTGTGCTAATGAGCATTTTCCAGTTTCCTTTGGCAGGAATAACTAACATTTTCTTGCAGAAGGAAACTATAATTAAATTTTTCATACTTTATATTCTTCATGGCATAGAAATACACCTTGAAAGATCATTGGAGTTTTTTTTTCTGTTTACTTAATTTACTAGGAGTTAAGGTATCACCCATCAATTTTTCTGCATGAGTCTGTCAGACTAACAGTAGGATTTTGATACCACAGAGAAAAGCAGCACTTTCGGGCAGGTGGGAGTAGAAAACCTTAATCAAGCTTTTTAAGCTACATGAATTACGTCAGCATTGCATTAAAAATTACCTAACAAACAGCTGAGAAGAAAAATTTTTGTTAAAGATTAAAGTGCCAGGTTAGTTCAATTAAAGAGTAGAAAGCTCTTACTGCTGTTTTGAGATCCTCTAAAGATACCTGTAATCACAAGCACATATCTAATCGAATTACAAGGGTACAGCCTTGTTTGACTGCCCCACACCATTTGTGGGTTGTTCCAAGACCAGAGCCACAAAGGAAGCCTGATTTCCTACCACTTGGAATCCTTTGTTTCCTCATTGCCTCCTCCCCTAAATGCAGCTCTCCTCATATTTCCCATGATATCCCTACAAAGCAAAAGAGGACACAAGTTATGGTTTAAAGTTATTAACTTGGGAGTCAATGTTTCTTGTGCTGCCTGAGCAGCTGCAGTGTAAAAGGGCATGTGGCTTTTGAGTTGTCTGACTTTTCTTCAAGACTGCTTTAGGTCTTTCTCTTCTACCTAAATGCTTTCATTACAGAGGAGGTCTTCTCCTTTTTCATATTTGGCTTAAGTTGCCTACTGCTTCAAAGGTTAAGGAGGGATTCAGAGACATGGACACATAGCTTACAAGACTATTTCCCCAAGAAAGCAGGTTACAACACACGACCTACCTTCACCTGCAGTCGTGTTCCTCTGGGAAACTGCAGCTTCCAGGTCATAAACTTGGCACTGCCATTCATCAACGTGCTGGAAGGCCTCCTGTTTTAAACTGCACTCTTGGGTTAACTGGCTTCTCATCTAAAAGGTGGTAAAAGGATTAATGGCAGCAATGGAAATTCACCATCTTACAGCTCTGCCTCAAAGCAGAGCCTAGATTTAGAGGAAAATCCATTGTTGCCCTGTGCACTCTTGTGAATAAGTGGCCATCACTTCTTGCTGGTTGAAATAAACCGTAATTACAGCTTTGCTAAACATATCCATAATCCCTCTGAATGCAAAATACAGCACAAATAGTGCAAATTGACGTTCTCATTATTGTTTAATAATTACCTTTCAGACATTGCTGGAGGAAGATAAAAACAATACAGAGACCTTTTCTCACTGTTCTCTGCATGTAACCCTAATTAGAGAAGACCCTATCTCCATTTCCAGGTCAGAAGTATGTGGAAAAAACAGCAGCTCTTCCCTCATCTCTCCCACAGACTCCATAATTTGCTAACTAACTTTAAATTTAGAGTTTGTTGGTGTTAATGACCATGTTGGTGCTAGCTGCAGCTGAGACTGTAGTGTGGCAATAAAAGCCTGCATACCACAGTTGCCATTTTCCTTCCCGTTCTCCTTAAAGGCTGATCCAGATGTTGACATCTCTGATCTCTTGAAGAGTTATTTTGTAAACACAGCAAAACAGTTCAGAGCCCCATCAAAGACAGTTACCAAGGAAATCAGTGGTCTTAAACATCTGCACCAACTGCTTTGGCTGTGTAAAAGTCTCTCGTATGATTTTGGTTAGAAAACATGCCAACAACCTGACAAATTATTCCCAGCAGAATGGCATTTGTCATCTTGACACTGGAAAACAAAGAGCCCATGCTTTCACCTTGATGCTTTAGAAGATTGAAGATGGACTGTACTTTGCTTGGTTTACAGGTGAGGCATTCAGATACTGTTACAAAGCTTTTTTTCTCTCTAGACCAAGAAAGCAAGGGCAAGGAGATTTCAGTGGTAGCAAAGCTGCCAGTTAGTAGATGGATTCATCTAGTTAAAGTCTAATCAAGTGGTTTCCAAACACTGTTTTGTTCTGCAGGGTACACTACAAAAGAAGCACTGCACATTTCACAGCCAAGAGCCCACTCTACCAGCTGTGCTGAACCCAGAGACTGCATTTACTTGGCCAAATCAGTTTTTAAATCGAAGTAGTTAAATCTCTATTACGGGAAGATAATCTTGAGAGTGGATCTGGCTACTCAGTTACACTAAATCAGTGATTAGCAAAGCAGTAATGGATTTAAACTCAATGCATCAGTTCAGTACAATGGCATCAGTTTAGTGAAAACTAATGCCATTTCTGCGGCCAGACTGGATCAAAGCAGTTCCCTTCCCAATATATTCATTTGGTAGTCCAGAGTTTGGGAAACAGTGGTGTAAAGTATGTGAAACAGAGGTGAGGGCAGAGAGTTTATGTCAAATGCAGAGTATATAAAGCAAAAGGAGGGCAGTTTGTCAGCTCTGTAGTGCTGGTGTCAAAGCCCTGCCTGGGAAATGTCACAGGGAGAGCCAGGAAAGTGACAAGCACTGCAGACCTGGGAACAGGGCCCCAGCAGGGAGGCAGAGCTCGAGTGAGGCTCCAGAGCTCCCCGTTTAGTGTGGGACAAGGATGGTGGTTACAGCAGAGGCCCGGGGCACACCGCTGGGAGACATCCCAACAAGGGATGTGTGGCTGGCCAAAGCCTCCGGAGCCACTGAGCCCAGCCGCCTGCTGCTCTAGCTGCTGAGCCCCCTGATCCCCCGGGCTGCAAGCACGTTCTTTCAAGCACCCATTCCCACTGCACCAGCACCTTACACAAACCCTCAGACAGTTTACCTCTAAAATGAGGAGAGTAATACTCACTTTCTAGAGCAAAGATACTCAGCCAGGCTTAACAGGAAGGTCCTGAGAAGCATCAGAGACACAAGATGCCACCAAAAGGTGGAACATGACCCTAATCCCCAGCAGGCAGGGCCCAGCACAGTGCCAAGACTCATGCTGCAAGACCCTCATCCAGAGCACTTGGAGGGCTACAGTGAAACTCTCTAAAGCTCAGACACTTGAAGGGACACACTCAGATGTGGTCAAACAGCGTTAAAACTTGAGACATCTCTCCAGAAACACTAATGTTTCTATTTTTCAAGTCTGCGTTATGAGTTTACCTGCTGCATTTCTTTTTTGACCTCATTTTGATGAAGACAGCAAATTTTAGAAGATTTTCCAGCTTCCTTGGTTAAGCATTTCACTCTCTGCTCTTTTTCTTCCATCTCTTCAAGCATCTTCTCTGTGTTTTCAGCTTTCATCACACTGAGTATTTGTTTCTTCTTGACTTCTGGTGTCTTCCTCTGTACTACTTCCAACAGCATTTGTTTCTACAACATGCAATCATGAAAGTTTCAGACTTGGATCACTTTCTTCCAGTTCCCATACACACCTTTTTAGGTTTCCTTTTAAACCCTGATGACCAGTCCTCAGGGGTCATGCCCAGCTAAGCTGAATGAGGAGAGACCTGATCCCACATGGCTTGGTATTGAAGATAATGAAATGTTAGTAAATGAATCTGAATTATCATATGTTAAAGGACCGCAGTCAGACCTAAGCCCAAAAGAAAATCGGGGTTGTGGGAACAGGGAGCGCAAGGGAAGGGTAAGGGGGAGTGGGAACAGAATGCTGTATTTACATCCTTGCTTGTTAGAGAGAGAAGCCTCATAATAACATTCATGTGTAGAACTCCTTCAATTGCAAATAAACAACAAGGCAGTTGCTTCCAGTTTCCTCAGCCTGCTGTAATTTGCTTTCTGCAGCCAGCCTCTGGTCTGCATGTGGAACTTGTTTTTAAAGCAATGTATAAACAAGGAAAGAGAGGGGAAAATGAGCACAGCTTTTTCAAACATTGCTGTTTATACTTGGTTTGTAGAGACAGCCGGAAGTACGGCTGCCTTTTAGAATCTGTACCACAATTGAATGCGATGGTATTACAAGCCATGCGTATCAGGTCAAACCCTCCTGTACAGCCAAGGGTTGTGGAATCGAGTCTGCTCTTTGTAAACACCATCATCATCTGTACCAAGCAAAGAAATTAGGAAGAAGAGAAAGAATGAAGCTGATGTCAGAAACCAAAGAAAAACAGCAGCAACAACAACAAAATCAGCTGCTAGAAAGACGGTAGATGCAGTGGGTCTTTTAGAAGTAAATTGACAGCTTGTCAGTGAAGAAAGCCAATTTATCAGCCAAAGACAAAGGCTGGTGAAAAATCTGAACGCAAATAGCTAAAAGCAGTCACAGCCCAAACATTTTCCATTAGGGAGCTCTCTAAGCCTTACTAAGGTTGGAGTTTCATAGACCGATAAGCTCAGAATGCAGCAATCAAACCATCAGATGTGACTTTTCAATATCACATTTACCTCAATTACCCTTGCATTGGAATGAGCAAGTTGGTTTGACTAAACTGTATTTCCCAGAAAGGCCTCTGGTCTTGACTTGAAGATACTCAGTCAGACATACTTCATTTCCATGGTTAATCACAGTTTGAAAACACAGTTTCTCATTTCTCATTTTCAGTTTGTCTGGCCTTAACTTCCAGGCACCGCCTCTTGTTACACCTTTCACTAAAAACCCTTTAATATCTGCTATTCTCTCCCAACAAAAATATCTGTAGACTGTAATCAAGTCACTCTTCTTTCAGCTAGGCTAAATGGACTGAGCCTTTTGAGAGCCCTCTGCTAGAAAGCATGTCCTGCAGCTCCCAAATCATCTTCCTAACTCTTCTCTGCACTCTTTTTTTTCATCTTTTTGAACTAGTACACCCTGCAATCAGCAGCAGAATTTCAGTGTGTTGAGCTACAAACCCATTTTTAATGTATTTATCTGCACTATTCCCCTTTTTATGAATTATAAGATCACAGCATCCATCCTTTCCAGTCCCACAGTACACGGCCAGTCATCTGCCTGTTATGATCCCTGTCCTGTCCAGGGATGGACCCACCCTGTTCTGTAGGAGTCCCGCTTTCTTCTCATTCTTCATCTACTCAGGCACTGCAATACATCTCGAAGGGATAACCAAGTTACCGAGCTATCTGTATGATACTGTACTCCTGCTCTGCCCACATCATTATTCACTAAATGTATCTTATCAAATCCACTAACGTTCCTCCCCAAATATGTCATCGGTAAATTTTATAATCTATAATTTCATATTTATTTCCAAGCCACTGACAAAAATGTTGACTACTGATAGTTCTGCTACCAACCCCTGTAGAAATCCATCAGAAACCATCTTCATTTCATGAAAATAGCACATCTTTATACATCAAAAAAATCTAGATCTCAATCCACGTCACATTTTTATTGATATTGTGTAATACTAACGTTTAAAATACGAAAGTTATGTGCTGCTAACTCAAGTGTTAGAAGGCCCTTCCAAATATGCATTACATCTCTAGCATTATGTTTATCTATCCAACTTGTAATCTTATCAGCAGAATGAAATGAGGTTGGTTTGACAAGACTTACTTTCCATACAATCATGTTGCTTGGCGTTAGGTACATTGCAAGCGAAGGGTGTGCTTTTCAATTTGACTTTGAGGAATGGGCTGTTTCAGCATGTGTAGCCATGTGTAGAAATGAAAGGCAGCTTGCTGGGGCAGTGATATAGCCATGAAGGTGGCCAGATGGGGGAAAAAAACCCCAAACATGTAATGAATTTCTTCTGGATTTAATGACAACACCCCCTGAACTTTTCCTTGAAATTTAATGATTTGGTAGAAGACTAATAACCTCAAGATCTGTAATTTCTGATATTTTTTTTTAGTCTGGGGAATAAAATATTAATAGTGTCTTTTCCTCTACTAAAACATATATCCAGTCCTGTTGATTGTGTATACAAATGTAGTGCCTGTAGCTGTCATTTTGGTAAGTGACTCAAACTTTATCCAAGATGTTTTTTCCCTAGTTCTCTGCCTGTAATGGCAAAAACACTTAGATGAACGCATTGTTTCAATGACATAAAAAACACATCCAGCTTCAGTCACTGTATTACGCGGTTAGTTTTGAATCTGTTTCTCTCCTAGAATAACAGTAGGCAAAATCCTCATTAAAGCAAGTGAGATGGAGAGGAGAATTCAACGCGCTGCACTGATGAATCAGGACCTGTTGCAGTCAGATACCTGTTTATGTAGCTGTTTCTTTAACTTATCATTGTCTGCTTGAGATTTTGCAAGAGCCTTCCTTACAGATGTGAGCTGACCCTGAAATGAAGTCACCTCTTGTTCTGCCATCATCTTAGCATTCAGACACTCTCTTTTGTTTTGAAGAGCTTCCTGTAAACAGAAAGTACATAACAGAAACAATGATGAGAGCAGTGACTTTCTCTCTTTTATATAGCCATGGATTTCTTGAAAGGTAAATCTCTCAAGAGATTTTTAGTAAAGTGGGATTGAATTGTCCCTATTTTCTAATAAAGACTGGACCTTTTTTAAGGCAAAGTGAGAAACAAGATGGACAAGAGGGGTCCTCTACAGGGGAAAAGGTAAGCTAATCTTTCATATGGGTACAACTGCACATCTTGAATTATATTTACACGTCAACAATTCACGTTCTTGTGTGCAAACAAGCTCAGAGCAGTGAAAAACTTGATCTTTCTTAGAAAGACCTGTCCATCTACTAATCTGTTTGTTCCTTCATTATCTCTAAAGTAAAAATATGTGTGATGAAGCTTGAGTTCCTTCTGGGAAGGGTCTTTTTGTTTGTTTTAAACACAAACGTAAATATGTATACACATACTACTACGTCAAGCACGCATTTAGCAGCCCTCTCTCCTTTCCCAGCCATTTAAACTGTAAAAAACAAGGTCTGTGATCCTCTGCACTTGGAGTGGAGGACAGTGAAATACAAGCTCTTAGATCTTCAGGATCATTCCAAAGTCAGACACAAAGCTCTGTCTGAGCAAGATGAGCTAGTTTCTAATTTTAAAAAGCCAAATTTTCCCATTAATTTTTCTCAGCTCAGACTTTTCTTTTAAAGCCTGTGCCGATAGCTCTTATTTCTTATTTAAATCCACAAATTTGCAGTAATTCCATCCGTCTTTGACTGATTTGTTTAAGAAAATATTCTAACGATTTAGCATCTCGCTGATATAACTGAACTAAGTGTATGCACATCCAGTTTTATTTGGGTTTAAAATTAACAAGCACACAAAACCCATTTTGTTTTTTCACTCTTTTTAAGTTAACAGATATGATCCATTCTGCCTTTCCTTCACTTGACATGTGCAGCTAATTAACCTATATAGCAATCAATAACCTGTTTGTTCCATTCTAATCAGCCTCATTTAAAGCAGTGAGGCACTTTTCTTTCCATCCATCTTCACTTTAGTTTAATTTAGTCATTTTTGTGCTTCATCTTGTATTTCTGTAATTAAATTTATAAACCTCATGCTGTGTTCTGCTTTGTTTAAGCAGATAACAATTTAAAAATAAAACAAAAAACTCAGCCACCTCCCAAGCTAACAGTCTAGTTCATTTTCACTTCATGTCTGCCTGTCTTCTTTTTCATATGTTTTGGTCAGTTGTGAAATAGTTGAGTTTGATACAATGTCGTAATTACTCTTCTGAGTCAACAACAGAATTAGGAATACCAGAGGCTACTCCCTAGCCTCTTGCTTCAAACAGGCATCAGGGATATGATTCACGCTCTTCATATTTGAAGACCACCTTTATACCCATAATATAAAGGAGAAAAAAGTTTTGAATTTTTACCCCAAATCTGCAGTTACCATGAGATCCTACGGACTCACTGAGTAACAGTGAGCCTGCCCAATCTGACCATTAGTTTTGCAGAAAATTAGACACTAAAACCAGATGAAATGGTAGGGAAATATCACCTCCTCAGCATCTCTAAGCTTTGCAGAGAGCTGTGCCTTCTGAGCGATTTGCTTCCAACAGTTCAGAGCTTTTAGCTTACAAATCAGCTTGCTTAGCCTGATATTTTCATCCCACAAGAGCTGCAGCTGTTCCTGCTGAAGAAAATGTCAGTAAGAGTAGATCCACAAAGATTACTTTCCCCAGGAAGAAGTGCATGGTTTGGAAATAAATAAAATTGTAAAAGCATGCAACTATTTGTATTTCATTTCAATTTTCAAATGCTCAGACTTTGCAATTTGAAACAGTGCAGTGTTTGGCAATAAATTTCTATTACTGTATCTCCAGGGAAACAGGAAATGTGAACATTGACCAGAAACTGGGAAAAAAAAATTAAGACATTTAGTCTAAAACAGCAAGTAGGTAAACCCCTCTGAAATGAAGCACTGTTAATGGTGATAAACACTGTTATGGCAAACGGGGATTTTGTTTCATACCATATTAGTAACCTGGTTCACCCTAATGACAATGTCCTTAACGAGAATGAAATTAGTGGATTCATGAGAAGTGTAGTCATCAGGTTTTCTTTTTTCTTCAAAATAGCAGACTTCCTACTGAAAACTGTTCTTAAGGCAGAGGAAAGCAGTTTCATTATACAAAAAATTACAGAAACAAGGGTTACAGAGGACAGCTGGAGGTCCCGGCCCTCCTGGCAGAGGTGTCTCTGCACAGAAGCTCTGCCATTCAGCGTCAACTCACCTTCTTACCCTTTGTGTCCCATATTATTTTAATCTGCAGCCAGGCTTTGGCCTTCCTGTTTCATCACTATGGGTCGGAATTCAGATACTCTACCTTTGTTGCCTGTCCGTGTTTCCACTACTTGCAATCTCTCTTTGTATTTTAGTCCTTTAAGAAGCTCCTTGCTGACTCAAGCAAGGTCAAGTTTCTGATAAACTTCCCGGTCTTCTTGCATAACAGGGTAGTTGGTTCTGAAATCTCTTTAAAAATCAACCAGCTCTCTTCGGCACTTCTCCCCTCTTGGCGGTTTCCCAGGGATTCTGCCTAGCAAGTCCCTAAATAAGTCAGTCTGCTCTCCTGAAGTCTCAAGTCCTACCTCTGCAGCATAATTTTGCAACCTTTCTCCTGATCCTGAAATAATTTCGTAGTCACTGCAGCCTCAGATGCCATACGTCTGTGACAATATTCACCTCCAGTTTTTCTCTATTTTTGAGCAGCAGAAGTAGGGATTTATCGTGGCTGGCTCCTCTAGCGTTTGCATTTAGGATATTATCACTAATGCTGTCTAGGAACCACCTAGGCTTTCACAGTGCTGTGTTCTCCTTCCATTAGATTTTCAGATGGATTCTATGAACACCAAGGCCTCAAATCAAAACCACTTTTCTTAGCTCTCCATAGACAGTTCCATTCAATTTATCCTCTTGATCAGGTAGTCAGTAACAGATCCCCACCACAGTCATTAATCATCACTAACATTCCTCCCTCCTCTGACCTTGACTCATAGGCTTTCAGTAGTATATCTGCACATTCATACAAGAGCTCTGTGCAGGAAATTATCTCCTTGCACAGAGTGCAATTCTTGCTCCTCTTCCCTGCTGATCCTTCTTAAATGTCCTGTAACCAGCCATGACCATGGTGTGCACCAGCCCACCAAGTCTCCATGACTCTGCTCAAACCAGAGCACTCTGAGTACACACGAGCTCTGAGCTCTCCTTGTTCATTGCCTTGGCACACTGTCCTTTCCAAGTGGGGATGTGGATATCTCCCTGCAGCCTTCTCATACATGGACCTGTTCCATTTCCACTGGTTCCTCATTTACTTCTGGGTGTCCCTATCCCCCAGGTTCATTGGGGGTGTGGAAAGCCCTTCTCACTCTGTTGGCGTTACAGTTATCTCTCATTTTGCAAGCTTCTCTGCTTGAGAGATCTGCAGGCATATTTGCTTTAGACAGAAGTGTTTAGCCATTATCCATTTGATCTCATTTGTATTCACTGACTGACTACTATAATTTTAGTACAAATTAGATTTTGCTGAGGAGGGATATGTTTGACTATGAAAGGGATTGATTTGGAAGTTGTAGCCTGGAAATTACTCTCCAGGTTTTAGTTTATAACTCCCAGAACATCAGCTTCAGGGACATCTTTCCAAAACATAAAGCTGAATATGTTATGTTTCTAAGTAACCCCAAGAGGAAAAAAGGATTCTATCCCTGTTCTTTTATGTGACCAGTTTGCACAATAAGAAGATAAAACTCCCATCAACACATTTATCAGGGTCACTGATGCATCATATTCTCTTTCCCCCGCACAAAAAAGGGACAATGGCAACACATGACAATGCTGACATATGACTGAATGTGTGTTCACGTTTATACTTCTTCAGACCCACGTTCAACCTCACTGTTCACCTGTGTGGTAAGCATGATGTTAGTTTCACTCAGAATGGACTGAAAGCAGAGTTCCTAACTTTAGAACCAAATTAAATTCAAATACATGCAGATATTTGGGGTCTAAGGGCTAGGTTTGGCCCAAAATTTCTGTGCTTGGAGCATAAACACACAGTCAAAAGTGATTGATTCATGACAGCCTGACAAATGAGTAGCCATCAACAGAGTCTAGTAATGAACCTCCTCCATGCTCTTCACCCAATCCGTGTCCCAGATAGAATGCAATAACTTAAGCCATCTTCAGCAAGCTTAACCAGGATACTATCCTTGTGTTTGTTTACTGAGGCACATATGTATTTCCTTACTTTAGACAAATGTTCTTTCAAGTCACCATTATTTTTAGTGGAGCCAAACTTTTCCTTCAGATCGATCATATTGTCAACTCCTTCTCTTCTCACTTCACTGATGATTTCAAACACTCGTTGCTCAATGCTAAGGCGATAGACATCCAACTTTCCCTGCAATTATAAACAGAACCCATAAGAGATGAAGTGTGCACATATGGGAAGGCAACATTCAGAAGATTTCAGAAGTTTCTCAACTACGACCAGATGGTCTTTCTCCATAATTATTTTCCTGGAATCAGTGTATCAGGAGGTCAGAGCAATATTCTTCTTGCATCCAGGCACTACAAGAAGTGGAATTTCAATTGCATCGTTTGCGGGCAACCTATTGGCAATCCTGGGATGTATGTATTTAATGGAAGCAGCAGGACCATGGTGAAAAAAAAGGCTTTCTGGTGAAAACTGGACTCACCCTCACGACTGCAAAAGAAATCACAATATTCCTCAAGTAACTCTTGCCCTGGCCACAGACATTAATGGACTTGTGGATCATCAATCAAAACCCTGGTGATCTGATGCAGGTAGTTGCTCTATAATACACATGGTCACAATCAGGTTAGGTTTTATAGACTAGATTGGGGTATCTTATTTTTGTAAGTAATGACATATGTCACTCCAAAAAAATCGGTAGACTACTAGAAAACAAAGGTATTGTTAGAGTGAGCAATACAATTACACGGTGGACATAAAGTTTCCAAGAAAAATAATGGAGAATATTACAAACTGAAGTATCATATCCAAAAAGTTCCCTCCACTGTAACTAAAAAGAGCTTCCATCACTCTCTCTAATGTGGTAGCTGTTCCACAGAGAATACGCCTCCTCTCTTGGAAAAGGTACACTATTTTTCTACCAGACATTTTTACAAGATGCTCCTAGCAGCAGGAGATAAATGATTCACCCATTCATCCACCTGGCACACTGCAGCAATTTATTTGAGTGCTACACTTGTTGGTAAATTATACAGCAGCACAAAAGAGACCGATTGAGTACCCCCCCTTATTCTGTACCTACTTTTAGATGGACACAAGTCACAAATAGGTTCCGCACTAATGATTCATATTCATCCCGTACTTCTTTTCTGATCTTCTCTTTGAGACCAAGATTTTCTTCCTCTAAGTCAGCGAGCTGGGATCTGAGAGCAGTTATTTCCATAATCATCCCGTGGCACAGCCCCAGTATCTGCCACAGCAGAGAAAGTGAACGAGCAAAGCTAGGGATGAGCAAACACCATAGCCTAGGAGTAAACGATCCAGAGCTCTGAATATGTGGCATGAAACCTAATTAAGTAGAGCAAGAATATGTTCCTAACTGAGAGGCCTGATGAAAATAACCCATCGATGATATGGAATAATCCATTTTGTACATCTCTGTTGGTTTTGGAAACATTGCTTCCCTGGAAACAGTAGGAAGAACTGTGGCAGTTCATGACCAATATTTGAAGGGAGCAAATGCACAAGTTTCATGTATAACCTTAAAAAAGCCTGTTTCTGGTCATCAGGAAAGAAACATCTCCTTGCTAATAGGTATAAGAACCGACAGAAGGAAATGTGTGCAGAGGACAGAGGAGCAGAAGGATTAGGGAGAAGTATTAGGGAATCTGATTTTAGGAGAAGACGCTGCATGGCTCTGCTATGTCGGTGAGCGTGGCCTCCCACAGCATAATCTCCGCTGCCTCCAGAGAGAAAGTCACAGGAGTGGTGACCAGGATTCGTTCAGTAAGCTGTGAGGTAATGCATTTATCGGAGCAAATATGCTGTCTGCTGATAAGGTTGTACATACAGACCATTTAATACATGATAAAAACAATTATGTGTTCCATTTGTTGATATTTGACAATTAACATACCCTCGGAAAGGGGGCACAGGTTAGCACAAATAGGAAGGTACATGATAGAACTTAAAAATATTTAAATGACATAATTTACATTTCACATAGGTAGGTCACTGCTAGGTATAAATGTTTGGTCATTTTCCTACCACTGAACAGCATTTGCAACCAGATGAACACAATGGAGGAAAGCTAAAAGTCATTCTTAACGTATTACGTTATTCAGATAAGAAGTAGACACAACTGCAGACCGTAGGCACAGCCAACAGCACAGTCTGCTTTCAAGGTTGCCTGGCACCTCCCCATGCCAGAGCTAAGTAGTAAATGCTAATAACTTCACTGGATTCTTGCTGAAATTTTCTGTGTCAATTTTTTTTGTCTTACAGCAAACATTACTGAGAGACTTCTGAAAATGAATGTTGGGGAAAAATACATGTATTTTAGCCCTGCTGAAAAATTCTGGTGATCTTTATTCAGAGCAGCACTAGTTTTCCTCTGTTTTGGGTGTCTTTTTTTGTAAAACCAGCAAAACGTTGGTCAAACCCTAGGACTTTTTGGAGGAAAAAAACCCAACCCACGTCATTCATGTATGTTCCTCACAGACTTTTTAGTTTTTAAACTATCTGCCATCCCATTTTGGCTGATCAGGCCTGAACCTTTCTCATGGTTTCTAACACCTCCACTGAGCAACTGAGCTTGTTCTTCAGACTTGCAACAGCCTCTGTTAATTGCTTTAGGCCACTGAGAAGAGGAAATGGGAGCGGGAAGTCTCTTCTGAGGTTGAAGCAGAGCCCAGAGACAGTAGGCAGCTGCCCAGCGTGGCCAGTCACAAGGGGTGAGCTGTGTTGCACCCAAGGGAAGTGACAGACGAGACAGGGATTTGGCGGCGATGGGCTAGCAAAGTGGAAGGGGGGAGAGACCTCACTGCTGACAGGCTCCAGGAAAGTCCTGCTAACTCCTCCTGTACCTTTTCCACCCAGCTGAAACCTCACACATGTTTCTCATTTTCTCTCTCACTCCAGCCTTCCCAAACACATGGAGAGGACAGTGAAACCAGGGAAGAATCTTGTCTCGCTGACAAGGAAGGACAGAAAAGGATATAGGGGCATAAAACTGGAAAGAACATGGGAAAGTGAGGCAAGAAACTGATAAGAAGCTCAGAGAAGAACTCAAATCTTGTAGTCAGTGATGAGGACAGATAAGAAAGGGAGCTCAGGAATGAAATCCAAAATGCAGATGTTCCAACACTGCTGTGCAAACATCCCTGAAACCCATAGTGAAGGTTTCTGTAGAAGCTGACAAGCCTCTAAGCAGTGGAGTTTGTGTTGATGGTGCCAAGCCTCCAAGTTAGCTGATAGATTACATGGATATCACATGATTCCACAAGATGCCATTTCTGATTTATTGGCTGGGTTTATGTCTTTAAAAAGCTCCACCCACACATACCAGCTATCCTAAAAAACACAGCTGAAGCTGCAAAGTCAAATACTCAGAACTTAGGAGGAGTTGGTTATGCAGTCATGATGTAGCACACATGGTACCTACGTGGCAGTACAGCCTACATGCTTGACCCGCTTCTATTTCCTATCTCGCTCAATGATTGAATTGCCCTGGGAAAAAGCCTTGTGTAGGGAGATCCGTCAGTAGAAGTTTAAGTTAGAAGGTTACCAGTATATCATCCATTGTGAATGTGAATCACGGAGCAGCAGGCCGCTATGTTTTCCTTCAGGTTATCTTTGTTTTCCAAGTCCTTCTGGCATGACATCTGGCAATGAGTGCAGAAACAGCAGCCCCAGAGACGCCTTACCTTTCTTCTCAAGGATTACCACCATGTGTCTGCACAGTGGCACTCTGTCCCAAATGAGACCACTAAGTACTGCCATCATCACCAACCTGTGTCAGAGCCATATCGCTTTGGTTGCCACCTTCTTCCACTGCTTGCAGCTCCTGAAGCAAAGCACAAAGATGCACGGTGACTATGCTTGTGTAGCCCAACTCTACTTCAACAACTTCCCAGCCCGACAGCTTGACTTTATTTTTTACTTAGCAACTGCCTCCCACCCAGAGAAACCACTTTCCCCTCTTCTCAAAGAGTAGAATCAACGCTCTGAGCATACTTGTTCTTTTTGGTAAAGTAGACGGTGCTGCTGCTGGAGAATATTTTCATAAAACATGGAGTAGGTCTCAAAGTTGCTGCGCTTTCTGGCCATGATGTCACAGTCCAGTACGGTGAGACACCTTTGTAAATGGCTTTTTTAAAAAATAACCTAGGAAAACAAAATCAGAAACCTTGCAGGTCACCTGAGTCATAACAGCTGCTACATACAGCATATGTCAAAATGAAACACGGTCACCTTATTGTAAATTAAAGGCTTCTGAGATATCAAAATGAAGCAAAAATAAAATTATTCAATGTAAATGCTTTTGCCCAATCTGCTGAACTGATGGAAAACAGATTTGTCAAATTTTTGACTGGTTCTAGCTGCAAATATATAATGTACTTTTTTCCATCTGAAGCTGAAAGAGAATTTCCAGTAGAGAAATTAAAATACCAGCTCAGCAACTGCCTGGATTGCAGTTGGGTCCCAACATCCCTTCTCTCAGAAAAACATGCTTTGTGTTTTTTAACCAGAAGTGGTCATGTTTTCATAAATATTTTCTTTACATTTCACTGAAAAAAAAACACAAACAACTTAAAACTCTTTCCTAACATAGTGCTGGACCTCTGATTTAGCAATGACTCAGGAAGAGGAGTTCCCAGTCCTGAATCCGTGAATAAAGTCCTGCAATCCTGCATTGCGGTTGCACATAAACCTCTGGCCCTAACTCATCTTCACATTATTACAGTCCTGAGAGCTGAAATAAACCTGTCAGAAGGCAGTAGGGCAATACACAAGTTTGCTGCCAATGCTGCTGTTACAAACCAACATAATCTGAATCTAAGCTCATAAGCTTAAGAAATGTGTTTCTCTTTCACGTCACTGATTAACAAGAGCTTTAATAAATAAAGCTGTAAACGCGATTTAGCTGTTACTTAGATAGAAATGCAGAATAGGTACCTCTGTATCTGATTCTTGGTAGTGTTCCATCAGCCTTTGAACAAACGTTTCAACCATCTGTGGTCGTACAACTGAGAAATTTTCTTGCATTACCCTGTGTTTCCAGAGCTCTGCAGGAACAGAGGGACAAACAAACAAAAAAAAAAAACCAAACACCAACCCCCAAACAACAGAATAAAACCACACATCAGTGAGTATCACTATCACAAAATATTGATCCTTCAGTAATCCCTGGGATTTGACACTGGGAATAGTTTATAGCTTAGGGTTTCTCAGCTTTCCTAAAATGTTTACAACAAAAAGTAAATGTCATTGCAAACAGATTGCAAAGCCTGTGTTGAGCAGCAATATCAAATTCATTCTGGTATTAAAGCCAAAATGCAATTTCATTATGGACCACTTCTGTCAATGACCTGGCCCACAATAGTGTATTGAAGTTTTTTGTAAATATTGAGGGAAGAGTATGGCTTGTGTGTGAAATCGAACATTTCTGTGTACTAATTATTGCTGCCTGCAACCACAACCAGTGGCCGTAGGGCACATCTTTCTTTCATTTCCACTTTTTCTTCGTTTTACTATTTGTCCCTGTGAATACCCAAATTGCCCAGATCCAGGAAGTTATTGTACCAAGTAAACACCCAACATGCTAAAAAGTCTGGCAATTAAATTGCACCGCTAGGCCTAAACTATTAACATTCCAACACAGAGGAGTAGAGAAGTTATTTTCTACATTTTTTTTCAAGCTGCCTGCAAACGCCACAATAATTAGCGTTCAGCCTTGTTTGCACAATTATTTTTGCAGTGATTATGGCTAAATATTAACTTCATAAAGAGAAAGTCAACACTTAGATTTAGGGAATTTGAATCTGTTGAACAGACAGAATAACCAGGTCCATGCAGAAAGGCATATAGTATCTCAGTACACAATTCTTCACAGCTTCCTGCTAGATACATTTCTGGAATTTCTCACATTGGGCTCTCCAAAACAGAAAAGAGTTTCCTGAGGGCAAGCCATTTTTCGTCAGTGATACCTTCCCCACGATTCAGCTGGTCCCTGGCCTCCAAAAGGGTGCATGGGGAAGTGGGGAGCTGAGAGCAAATGTGCTCTCCTGTTCACACGCAGAACAACTCTTTGCTGCCTTTATGCACCAAGGCTACTTTTCCCATTCAGGACAGGGGCTCCTGAATTTCCCAGGAAAGGCATTTTAATTCTCCTTACCGGTGGGGAGACTGGTCTCTTGTCTGGTTCTTTCAGATGTAACTAGAGTCATCTCCTGGTTAATTTTCTTCTGCACGTCACGGATCACGTGGATTTCTAGGCTTTCCAGAAGCTTTTGAAGCTAGAATCAAGTTTAATATTTAGCTCTTACTAAATCTCCATACGGCTTATAAACCAACTTGCCAACCAGCAAAAACTAGCAGACTAAACCAAAGCAATTCTCTTTCCATTCTTCTCTAAAATACAGTACTTTCACATACAGTATCAAGGTTAATATCATTTGGGGGTGACTGTGAGCCAAGTGCTGTGCCACAAATACTCCGGAGAGAGGCAGGTTCCCCTGTTGCTTTGGGCTGTCCCAGGACCCACACCGGGCTCCACACAGCAGAGGTGCCATTGCAGACCCTCCCGGGATTGGACTAGATGATCTTACAGGTCTTTTCCAATCTAGGACATTCTGTGATTCTGTCACCCACATCTGTCCATCTTCCCCCCATGACAGCCTCCACAGGCCTCCGCTGGATCTAATTTATCAGAAATTGCAAGAAAACTTGACGCTGTGTGGTCCCCTGCAATGTCCACTAATTGGCCTCCCCTTACCTCGTACACTTTCATTTTGATTTCTGATGCTCGTCTGGGGGGAAGTATATGCTGAGTGCTCGTAATGGGCTCTCCAAAATCCTCCTCTGTGCCCGTTTGTCTGACCATGGCTTTCATGGCCGTGTACAGGATATCTGCACTAGAATCACCAAGACATGGGTATTTCACACATTCTCTCTCAAAATTACTGAGTTTGCATTCACTGACCTTGGACCTTAATGTTTCTTTTTTTTTTTCCTCTGCCCCTGTTCCTAACCCATGCAGAATGTGATTAAGTCTCAGCTTTAGCCCCACTTGACCTACAAGCGGGGCAGGGCAGTCTCTTCTTCGCTGGTCCTGCCTTTTTACATAGTTCAGTAATTTCTCTAAGTCTATAATAATAAAAAACTAAAACCGAAGAGAAGGAACAAGGGGTTGACTAGATAAAGCAGAGAAATCTGGTCACCAGTAAGAACAAATAGGCCAGGAAATTTCCACCACCTCCTCCCTCTGGTCTCCTTCAGTATCTGATCACGGATTTGCTAAGTGCCTCTGAGTGCTAAGTGCCAAGGCAGACATGCACTTTGCTCTTAGAAGCAGTGGAGCCATTAGCAAAGCGTATATACCTCGTTACATTTTATTGCTTTAATCACGCTGCCTTTTAAACCCTTGAGGGTGTGACACAAAGGTTAGCACAGAGCTCAGAGAGGGAAGTAGGGAGCTGTCATCTGCGGAAAGGGAAGGGTGGAGACGTGGAGGGAAACACAGTGGGATTTTTGGGTACAGTACATCCCTGGTGCTTTAGAACAGTCCCATCCTTATTGCAGGCATATCTCCTGCTAGGAAAGAGCTGTCACAGGTGTCATCTTCTCCTGCTCAAAGGCCGGTGTAAGCAGAGCCAAGGGCAGGGAGCTCACCTCTTCTCCCAGGAGGCAATAACTGCTAAGCCCGATCTTGGGCATGGCCACAAGAAAGCTCGGGGTGATGGGAAACACTGAGGTTGGAGCTCTCCTGCAGCTGCCCAGCCCCATGGGTGGAAGCATAGGCTGTTGCTGGCTCTGCGTGGAGAACTTGTGTCCCTGACTCCCAGCCCTCCTGCAACCCAGTCCCGCTCTGCCCTGGAGGTGCTCCCTTGGCAGAGTTTATAAATTAGTTAGAGGTAAAGATGGTGGGCCCCCAGCATTGGACTGTGACACCTCTGATCTGGCGGTAATGTATGAGAGGTAACGCTAGGGTACAGATAAATGGAGACCAGAATAGAGTAAATCTGATACCAGCTCTTTACACACACACAGATTTTCTGTGATGGATTCAGACTTGTCAATCTAAAATGCCTTGGCCTTGTAGGGACAGGGTTACTGAGCATTGCTTCCTCTGTGCTGTGTTGCATGACAAGTGTTTTCCAGTGCCTTCGTGCACGGATTTCACCCTTACTGTGTCATCTTGCTCTCTCACTTCCTTTCTTGTGGTTTCCGGGGACAAAGCTTTTTATCAAGCCATGTTCCATTTTCTGCTTTCAGAAGGGCCTCTCTGATGGAAATCTTCCAGTTTTCTATTCTTGACTGCTCAAAGTTGAGCCAAGTAGGAGGGTCAGGAAGAATTCTGCTACAGTTCATCTAACAGGCTTCCAAAATTTCCATTTATTCAAGTACTGCATTTAACATTGTTTATGAAGCCTGAAATACAGAGGCGGGTCACACGACTGAGAAGAATGCACTTGGAGAATGTCATCAGCAAACAGTCTGAAGAGATGTTGAGAGAGGGGAAAAAACAACTGTACTGAAAAAAAGAAACGAAAGGTAGTTCTCAAGCCTTTAGAGAAAAGTGAAAGTACTAGGTTAATGATGAGCAAAAATAAAGAAAGGTAGCAATAAAAAAAAAAAAAAAGAAAGTGAAAGAGGGGGACAGGAGGAAAATGGATGGAGAAGGCAGAGAATTTTCTCATTTTTCATCTTTTCAGTCACTCTGGAATATTCTTGCATCCAAGGTAACTTACCGATATTGCTCACAAAACTCTTTGTAGAGAGGAACTGTATTGATATCCTCAGTCCTTAGCTTCAGCTGGCCCCATTCTGCCTTTAATATTTCTAGTTGCTTCCACAGTATCAGAAAAGATCTCAGCAAGTTACACCATACGAGCGGATCATGATGCCTCAGCAAAAGTTTGCACGTATTTTTGCTGTTCTGCAACCAGTTAGCACTTGAGTCAACCATTTCTGCCAAATTCTGCTGCAAGTCACAGGGAAATGTTTTGCTTCAAAAAGCTATGACAAGCTTTTCATGTGCTTTTCTTTGCTTAATGCAATATACAGCGGGACAAGACATGTGACAGGCTATTGTGGAATCAGAACTTGCAATGGGTCCTTACAGAGCGTGGTACGGGGAAAAGCCAGGCTAGTTTTGATTGCAGTGAGGACGCACAGCAGAGATGGGGATAAAATTGCACAAAACTTAAATCCTTTGTTTTATTGCTGTTTTCCTCAAGTGAATCGCTCCAACAGCAACACACTCCGCTTGGTCTCTAACAAAAGTACTGCTACAGAAATCAAACGCTTAGTTCAGATCATGAAGGAAGCAAACCTTGAAATAACTAAATTTGTCCTTTCCATCCATTTTACCTTACGAATCAATTAGTCTATCTGTTTTCCATCACAAACAGTCTGAATCTCTCCCCGTTCCTTGAAACAAATCTTTGTGTAGTTTCTGGCAGGCCATAGGTGCCCCCCAGCAAGCGTTCCTCACACACACATCCATGATGCAAGTACTCAGGGAAGTACAGCCTGAAAGTACCTGGCCTCTCCTTGACTACATTTGGTTTTGGACTGTGGCTAGGCTGTTCCTTTCCCCTTTGCACTGAGTAGCTCTTGATAAAGAAAGAGCTGGACCTTTGGTGGGGTGTGGGGAGAAGTCAGGACAGTGTCTGTTTTCTCCAGAAGTCTGGTCATACCAACAGGTCCTCAAGGGGCGTCTGTCACTAGGGATCTTGGCATCTGTCTAGGGCTCCTCAAGGGCACTCAGCATTTATAGGAGACAACATTGTTCCCTTTGCTTCCTACCAGATGGCCAGGAGTAGGTGAGGTTATTACAGCATACCTCAGGTCTAGGCTGCCTATGTTCACAGAGATTTTATTGCAAAAACTAACGAGAGTCCTACACAGAAGCTGTACAGTCCCAAACAAACTGAGTTGTCAGAGGTACCTGCTTGCTCTTAGCTAATGAGGTTTGACAGCCAGCGTGATCTTCCACAGCACAGCCGTAGCTGTTCTGCAGTACATCCTCCATTAGAAACTGCATGGCCACCAGCTCCCCGTCAGCAACTCTTCGGTCTGCATCGCTCAGGCTGCACAGAGACAGCTGGAGAGGAAGGCAGAGTCTCTGAAGGTCTGCTGTGCAGAGCTCAACCAGTAACAGCAAATCTCAGATAACTGTCAGCACATGGGTTTTTGTGTTATAAACACAAATGGATTTCAAGCTTTTAGCACTCTGGTCCTAAAACACATGCATAAAAATTATTTGATTCTTTAGTTCTAGCATACTAGGAAAATTACAAGTATAGGTTTGTTATCAATAAAAATGCTCTGCTCTGCTTAAAGAAAGATCAAATGTGATTTAAATGGTAAAATGGACAGAAAAGGGGGAGATCTTTTTTGTTCACTTCTATTCCTTAGAAAACAAGGACAGGAAACGAGATAGTTTTAGTTTGTTTTCCTCCTGCATCATAGATTCATCTTGTCTTTATTTCTTTGGACATAAGCACAAGGCTGTTGTCTCACTGTACCTGCATGTTGTAATTTATATTAATTGTGTTGTTGATAGTGACTGGAAACAATCCTCCATCCGTTAGGAACGTCCTCCAAGGAAAATACATGAGTGTCTAAAAGAATAGAGATGGCTATGCATAAATAAGAACAACATTCAATTAGTTATGAGAGTCCTATCTAATTTGATCAGGAAAAGGCAACTCAGAGGCCAAGCTGCTATTTGATATGTGATACACTCCACTCTGACTTTGAAAGTAGGCCATGTACCAGAAAATAGAGAAGCACGTATTATCGATCCTTTGGAAAGAAGCAATAAGATTCTTTCCATAATACATTTCCTACCAAGAGGCTGTGCTACTACTTTTGCCTCCACAGAATAGCTCCCATGTCCTTACTTACCTACTGTCAATCATTTATTGCTGGTCCTATCTCAGAGGCATCAGGACATCTTATTCATTAAAGATGTCCAGATTTTGCACACCAGTACAAATCCTGTTTCTCAGTTATGCTAAGGAGATTCCTACGTGTCATTGTCACCTGAATTGAGGCAGGGGTGCCAGAAAATTGTATTCCTATAACTCATTGTTTGGGAAAGGCATTATTAAATGTGAAACAATAGTATCCGATATTGGATAATTAGCAGGATAGATGAAAATGGGGAAACATGAAGTTAGAATGATTATTTAAAACTGCTTATTACCTTGGAACATACTAATATTACAAGCCAGACTCATCTTTACTTCCCTTGACACTACACCAGCTTTCTTTGCCAGTGTCCTTCAAGGTGCCTCTTAAGCTCACAAGTATCTAGCTCAATATTATGTAGCTCTGTGTGACCCTATAGTTAAGAAACCGCTAGCCCTAAATACCTTGCACACAACCATGACAGACGCATTGGGCAATTAAAACTGCTACCAGGTGATGAGAGAGCTCAGGAGGGTAATTACCAAAGCTGAAAGTTAACAGAAACACCAACATCTATCATACAGAAGAATTCCATTTTGGTGACATCAGTGTGATTACATTCCATCTCAAATTTTCATTACTGACTTCTGTACAGAATGTTTTCTAGAATTCCTAATGGTGAATCAAAGTTAATAAGCTGTGATCATGGGATTTTTTTTTAATTAGCTATTAGGTTAGGTTCTTTGCACCATGGTAGGGAAGGAGTAAGCACACCAGCAAGAACCGCAGAAGACTTTGTTCTCCAAGGAGCTCGGTGCAAATAGAGGAAGAGTGCCTCAGAGGGTGTGCTTTACTCACCCTGCAGCTTTGAGGATCCAGAAGCTGTGGGAGCCTTAGGCAAATGCACTCTGAATCGCAGAGTTACTCAATGGAGGCAGCGCATGGTATATCCTGTCTGTAACATTCCGGTAGGCTGAAACATTCCCCGGGGACAAAAATGTCTCTCTACAAAGCAACCAAAATGTTTATATTAAAAAGAAGTAAGATGACTTCAAAATTCCCCAAATGCTCTATAATAAAATTAAGTGCTCCTCATTATAACCCAGCATGGTAGAGAGTGATAAGGATAACAGCAGATATGACAATAAAAACAAATAGACACAAATGTTAATCATGTAGATGCACATGTGAAAGTGCATCTGCCTGGGGATGTTTACAGCAAAATGTCTGCCTGTGCTAACGGAGAGGGATGCTTGGGTAGCGAATAGACTGGATAGTAATCCAGGAGCTCTACTACTTCCTATTCCCAATATTAGGATAATATCCTATACAAAGTAGGAGAACCACTAAAGGTTTTCAAAAGTGCTTGTGCAGCTTTGAAACCTAAATTATAGGATACTTGGAGTCCAGAGCTAGGTTTAGCAACATCACTTCCTGCTGATTTTTGTGAGACCTGGTCTCACCTGGCAAATGCACCTGGTCTCACGCAGCAAATGTCGGGCCACGCAGACACACCAGAGCAGCAGGAGCTGCTAAAGCAGCTGAGTGCAATTCCAACAGGGGTGTACGGCACTTCTGGGACCCAACTGGTTCCTCATGCTTGGATTGCATTGTGCTGTGCAATCCCATACGTAAAGCCACTTTTTACTACACCATATGCATCAGGTAAATATGTTACTCAACCGAGCTTAGACATGACTTTGTCATTTCTTTGCAGTCTCTTTGTCACCTTCAGTTCTCCTGGACTTCATTCACATGCTTTTAAAACAAAGAGCCCCTGATCAACTGGTTCTTGCAATATAAGAAGCAACCTAGTCTGCAACTCTTTCTGTAGCTGCACATCCTCCTTTGAATGGCACTCTAGGGCAGGGATCTTGTTCTTTTGTTTTTTTTGTCAAACACTCACAAGCGCTTCTAAAAATGACAGGCAGTTTGTGTCAGTTGCAGGACTGACAAAGGAATTGCAGGGACAAATAACAGCTTCCGGGATCAAACTTGGCAGAGCAGTTCAGAAGAGATTAAATGTGATTTACTGTCACCGTGCAAGCCTTGGTGTGGAGAAAAAGGAAACTAACTGCACTGGCAATAAGGAACAAGAAAGGTGAAGCGTCTGATACACTGCATTTCTCTTTACTTCCTGTTAACACACAGTTCCTTATCTGAGGAAAAAGTTGCCCTCGCCAATTGTCCCTACAGTATTTTAATCAGGAAAACAGAGAAATAAAAGCACAAGGTAGTTTTATCTTCTTGTGAGTCTCCAGAAAAATCTTTAGTCTACAAATCTGTACGATCACAGCTCCACTGGGTAGCACAAGAGTGGTCATACTGGGTCAGAGCAAAGGTCCATCCAGCTCAGAGTCCTGTCTCCCACAGTGATCAAAAGTGAATTCATGAGAAGATTATAAAAATCACCAAACAAGTGTATGCTGATATTTCCCACAGATATTCTCATGGCCTCCAAGAATTTGTAGCTCAGGCATTTTCTCAGCCAGAGGTGAGTGCTAAATATTTAATAACCTTTGGTAGATTTGTCTTCCACGAGCCTGTGCAGTCTCCTTCCGAGTCTTATGAACTTTTACCACCCACTGCCTCCTGCAGCAAGAAATCCCATGGCTGAATTACAAACCATGTGCAAGAACCACCTTTTTTTTTTGTGTGTGTTCAGAGCCATCTACCTGCTCTTCACCTGGGATGCACCTTATGCTCAAAAAAAACATGAGCAGACACTCCTTGTTTATCCCCTGCCTTTGACTGATGGTTTTACAGAGCTCTTTCCCAGCTGTACTACTTGTTCCACCCAGGACCCTTTCATCATCCCTGTGGCTCCTTTGGGAACTCTTCTTAGCTCTCTGTCCTTCCTCAGGTGGGGACCAGAACTGCACAGGCTCATCAACACGGATTTATTCAGTGGTGTAGTGGTGTTTTTATATTTGCTCTCCTAAAAGGAATCAGTTTGATATTATTTTATCTCTACTGAGCTGAAATTTTGACAGAATTATCTGTCACAACTCTGAGATTTCATTACTGCATGGTAATGGTCAAGTCAGAGGCTGTCATTTTATACATTGGGATTGTTTTTGTTCCCAGGTGCATCATTTTACCAACACACTGAACTCCATCTGCTGATTTATTTTGCAGTCACTGTTTTGTAAGGTCCTTCTCCAGCCAGCCTTTACCCTTGGTGTCCTGAGTATGTCAGTATCATGTACACACTGTACCACCTCAGCTTCAGTCCCTTTTCCATGTCATCTGTGATCACCTGAACAGCCCAGGAGAAAGCTCAAACTCCTGTGGGGAGCCACGGGTAACCGCCCTTATCTACTGCAAAAGTTGCCCATTTACAGTCTTCTCCTTCCTAGATCCCAACAAATTATTTACAAATGTGACCATCTCCTCACATATCCAGTGGCTGTGCAGACTCCTTAAGAGCCTCCGTTGAGGCTAATAAATAAAGTTTCCAGGGAATCCAGACAAACTGTATCAACCCTTTATCCATGTTTGTTAACACCTTCAGAGAACCCCAATAAGTTTGTAAGGCATTGCTGCAATTTCCAAAAACAGTGTTGACTCTTCTGAAACACACCATATTTGTCCATGCATTCACTTCATTACAGTTTCTGCTAATTTGAACACTATGGATGTCGGGTTTATCAGCCTGTGATTAGCCAGATCACCCTTGCAATCCTTTTTAACAACTGGCAACACATCAGCCACTTGCAGTCTTGGGGTACCAAGGTTAAGCAAGAAGCTTAACCTTGCTTCAGTTGAGCAAGAAGCTACACACCATAGCTAGCACTGTGGCTTCTGTAAAAAAAAAAAAAAAAAACAAAAAACCCACCAACCCCAAAATCCTTGAGTTCTTTCAGAATTCTTGAACATTGTCTGGTCTTGGCAACTTGTTCATCTTCATTTCAGACTGCTCATCCTATAACTTTCCCTGGCAACATTTCCACTCACAGCAGCTCCTCTGATGCATGTCCCATAAAGAAAGGTTTTGGTGTGGGAACCTCCTCACAAGTTCTTCCCCAGGGAAAGCAGAAACAAACAAACCACTTTTTAAAATGTGTGCTATTGACTTATCTTCACTGAACACTCCTGATCACCTACTGGCCCTACGGACTCTCTGGCAGGTTTCCTGTTCCTGGTATATTTTAAACAAGGTTATTATTAGTCTCGATACCTTCAGCAAAACTGTTCCTCAAAATCTTTGCTGAGCTGTCTTGAATCCTTTTACATTTATCCTGTCACAGTTTAGAGTCTTTTCTGTTTTCTTCATTTGAATGAAAGTTCATCTTTTTGAAGGATTGCCTTCTTGCTTTAATAATCTGTTTAATCCTGCTGTTTAGCCATGCCAGCATCCTCTTACCCTTTCTTAAGTCTTTCTTCACATGTGGTATGTATTTCTTGAGTGCCTCCAGTATGTCCCCAAAAAGACTCCATGCCATCTGCAAGGATTTAACTCCCCTAGCTAATCCTTTTAGTTTTTTTTTCAACAAGTATTCTCATTTTTATGTAGTTTCCTGTTTTAAAGCTGAGCTCAGCTATGGTGATATTTATACGGCTTCCACTGTTCCTTCAGGGATGTTTTATGCAAGCACATCGTGGCTGCTCTTAGAGACCAGATCTTTAACTGCAGCATTTTGAACTCGGTCCTGCGTGTTACTCAAAAGCAAGTCCAGAAGTTGTTTCCCTTCTGGTGGACTCCGTGGCCTGCCTGCCCCATGCAGGCTACACCTACAAATCTAGTCTTGCATCATGCCACCGCATGGCAACTACATAGGGGAGGAGAGCTGAAATTTCTTTTACTTTTGCATGTCCTGCCCTTGTTTTGGTTCTGCCAAGGTTATTCCATTGGGTACACTCAAACCACTCTGACCATTATAGACAGACAACATATGGGAGGAAAGCAGGCAGAAAAGGAACACAGTTACCTTTTAGAAAGTCCTGAAAAGTATGTCTTAGGCTTCTGTGATGGGGTAAATAACAACATTTTAGAGGAGGGTAAACTAGATCTCGGCATAAGTGGGTAAGTCATGTAACTGCTTATTAAGCAGTCTTTGATAGAGGAAAATAGAAAACTAAATGTAGATCCTGCAGGAAAACATGAACTCATAAGTCTACCTGTGTAGCAGCTACCAACCTCCCTGATTTAGTAAACTATGAATCACAACATAGAGATGATACAATGCTCAGATAATAGGACAGCTGTACTCTGACATGGTCTGTTGAGATCCCTCAATGAAACATGTAAGGACTCTCACCACTCGTAGTTAGAGGAAAATTGGTACTTTTAGTGAAGGGAAAATTTCTACACTTACAGGGCACGTTTCATGATCTTGGAGCAGATACCATGTACAAAAGTTAAACTGATAGTTCCTAGATTTTTTAATTTCTTTATGAACAAAAAAACCCTCTTTATAAAAAAAGGTGCCAGCCCCATCCCTAACAGGCTGTAATTCCTGCCATAGTTGATGCCTGATTGCTGCATCAAACTGAGAAAGATCACTTCTCTGTGAGTCTAGCAGCTGGGCTACTTCGCTGGGATCCAGTGGATTCTGGAGGCTGTCAATCATTTTCTGTATCTCTTGAAGTTCAGTCCCTGGAGTCCCAAGAACAATGAGTTTATCAGATAAGGCCTCAGGAGATGTAAAAGTCTCTCAGTTCAGCAAACTCTTTTTTCCTCCAGGAGTTTTGTACTTGACGACTTTATTCATTTTTCCTCTTTCCCCTCGGAGGCAGAAGAAGAATGCGTTTATATCCCCCTCAACACTATAAAACCAGGCTTTAAGAAAAGAGATTATGGCAGGTGGAGAATTATGAGGATGTAGTAAGGTCAGGGAGGAAAAGGTATAGGAATTAAAAGTTGCAAGCATCTCAAAGGAATAGTTCTTCTATTATACTTTTCCATTAAAAAATCAATTATTATAAAATACCAACAAGGACAATGGTATATCTTTCTTATTGTCATATCTGGTTGGACTAGATGATCATTGTACGTCCCTTCCAACTGAAAATATTGAGATTAAGTTTGTCAGACAGGAGCAGAATCAGGTCCTGAGATGGCATTTTACTTACTCCAAAGACCTAAACTAGTTATTACCTGGTAGGGAGCAATAGGGACATCTTCTCTAACTGCTTTCAATAAAATACTCCTGGGGCTCAATTCTGCACGCTAATTAATATTTTTCTGCTGAGGCTTTTTTATTCCCTTTGAGCCTAGCCAAAAACTTCCCAAAGCAATGGGTCCCTACAAGTCATTACCCTTACATGAGCACCTGCTCTTACTCGGTGTTTGTAGGAAATGTGTGCGCAGGGCTTGACTGCCTCCCGAGACGCAGCCACCGCAGAAGTGATTTAACTTGGAAGCACCTGTTATAGAAACCCAATGTTCTCTCTGTCAGACTGCAGGGGCTGCCATCATTTAAGGAAGTTAAATGGTCTGATCTGGGGGAGAGGGAAATTATTCCACACCAGCAGCAACAAAAATGACCTCTTGGTCAGGAGCAATGGAGTTAAAATGTCTGTGCAAAATGCGTTACAGAGACAGCAGAGTACTGAGGACTCCATCTTGTCTGTATTTTCTGCTTTAAGACTGTGGTAGCACATTAGTTATGTCTGAAATTGAAATACATGGCACATAATATTCCTCCTGCATCTGGTTATGTGGTTTCTCGCTGATCACTGAGCTGAGTCTTCTTGATTGTTTCAAAGCTCATTAAACATGTTAATTTACATGAGCTTTCTCAGTCATATACAAATGAAGTTACTAACACGCACTTGATGGTACAATGAGTGCATGCCACGGAACAAGGAATGCTTTTTTATAGAGAAAATAAACCCACTTCAAAATCAAACATTCACAAGCACAGTATTAAAAGCTATAACAAGTATTTATGATTCACTGAGTCCTTTCTTCCCTTCCAAAATGAAATTTCAAGGAGATAAATTCAGAACGGATAATAAAAATCTTACTCACATAAAAAGACAAATACATAAGGGATAAAATCTGAAGACATTAAAAGACAAAGCTAGTCTTTTATACATTTTTTCAAGTCTTGAAGAATTTAATATTTTTACCCATTTGTCATAATCAATTTTTCATTTTTAAAAGACGCCAGGACAGAAGGGAAGCTGTGCAGGTAAAGTTTTTACTCCTGAGTTGCATCTGAGCAGCGCCGAATGTACATACATATATATATATATATATATATATATATAAAAACGTGGGCTTTTCTAGGTGGCATGAAAACAGTCCAGTCATGCAGCACACGCACCCACAGAGGAGGAGGTATGCATAACATGTCATGATTTGACACTCCAGCTCACTATACTGAGGGAATAATTTGGCTGAAAAGCCAAAGGCCAAAAGCACTTCAACACTTGTGACAGGATTATGTCATATGACTTTGGTTGCCTATCAGGCATCAAGTTTAATTGGGCTCCTGCAATCTTAGGCACTTCTAAAGAGGGTTTCATCCCACTTTGAACATATTTTATCTTGGGATAAGCAACTCCTCTGAAGATGTCTTTGTAACAGTGTCCGAAGAAGGTGTCCAGTGACAGCAGAGGTACCTAACTAGTGGTTAGAAACCAGTAGCTACATACCTAACTGCTAGCCACTAAGGCTAGACACATCCCACTCCTGCAGTACAGTTTAACATGAACAGCAGGTCAAAGCCATTAGGTGAACCGGTACTATGTCTGTACAAATACACGTACATGCAGAACGACGCACACCTCAGCTATTTCACCCTTTGGAAAGAGAATCAAGTGACAGATTTACTAAACTAACCAAAGCCTGCCTTTTTTAACCTTCCAGCAAAGACAAAATCATTGTGATCTGACCAGATGGCTTAACAGACACTTGCTAGAGGCGGAAGAGCAATTTCTGGACCATATTCTCTGTTCCCTGCCGGAGCAGACCTCCTGAGCCGGTAGGTACGCTGCTTTTGTGTGAGACTGCAACAGATCTGTGATACTGTGGGCATGCTCCCGAAACCCAACAGTCTTCCATCAGTAAAATGGAGCAGGAAAAAGAAAAAAGTAAGACTGGAATTTAATCTTGACTTTATTCTTCAGTTAACAGCAATCATATCTTCATGCTCCTTTTATCCCTTTCTCACTTTCAGCATTTCACATGTTTTTGCACCTGGAACCACCTACTTTAAGCACACAGTACCTGTTACTTACCAATCCTGTCAGTCCCTCCCCATTCTGGGGTCAGAGGCTCTGGGTTTAAGGCACAAAAGCGGTTTGGGGAATTTCCTAATTGAGCAAAAGCCAGGAGATACGAAACCACATCGTGAAACACACCAACAATTTCTAGGCTTAGGTGGAGAGCTCTCAGAGTAGCCTGCAGACAAGACAAATGCACGAAGAAAACTGTTCAGATGATCGTCCCTAAGCAAACACACCAAAGTAGCAAATATATTTGCTTCCCGGGCCACAACGCCTCCCAGGCACCAAACGAGACCTCCATGGGATGGCGACGGGGCTCCCAGAGCAAGGTCAAGCCTTGGATTTCGTTCAGGCTCAAGATACCCGTCCCAGCTGTCACCATCCCATCTGGTGTCACAGCTTCTGGTTTAGAAACTGCTCCGCAGAGTCTCTTAAAACCACTTTTTCTCAGTGTTTATATCTATCCAAACAGATAGACATGGCCAGGCAGCCTTTCCCTCGCAGTCCTTCCCCCCTGCGCTGCACCAGCTCCAGCTCCCGCACTGCCAGGTACCTCCTCCCTCCTGTCCCCTCTCCTCATTTCAGCAGAAAAAAGTCAGAGGACATAAAGGTCCTGGCCTGTCACTCCTGTGTATGATGGGACAGGGACAATACTTGGTAAACTGGTGGGACAGGGAATGCTTTCACACATAGGGAAAGGCAACACACATGGCAGGGGTTTGGTTTAATTACTTTTGATCTTTAAAGGTCTTTAAATTTTTAACTAAAGGATCCTTCCTTTCCTTTTGCTGTTGTTTCTACCTCTGAACCCAGAGGACCAAAGCTCTCTCCTTCCCAACAGGCACTCCGTCAACACCCTTCATCACTGGCACACACTAGCTGCATCCAGATTAAAACCACTGATATTTATTTCCTCATATCCAATGACAAGAAAAATTGTAATGCACATTAAAAGATGTGCGTGGCCTACCGCCCAGAACAAAATCTCTTTTAGCATTAGCAAATACTGACCTTCTCTGGAAGCATTTTGAACATGATCAGCACTTCAGCAGGGTGAGGGATGAACCACAAATTAAGGAAGGTGTGTCCATGTGGAGACGGCAAAGAGCGTGGTCGAGGATGGAAGGATCTGAATTATTGCAAAAAAATGAGATGTGTTTAGCATTTTGAGGCTTCTTTCTGCCTGTCGCTTCCCAGAATTATTTTATTTTTTTTTAAGTTTGATGAAACTGTTCCTTGGACATAGGATTTACCTTTAAGATTTGGAGCAAGTGTATTTTAGACGTAACGTGATTTAGCTTTGATGTGTAGAATACAAGGTAAAGGTTTGATCTCCAAAACCTGCTGAATGTGAGAGAAATTTAAAAGAAACTTCCTAAAAGCATCTGATTTATAAAGTGGGGATGTGAGCTGCTGTGTTGAGGGCATTCAGGGTCTCTTCCTCTGGGAACATGCTTTTGCTGGCTAGAACAGGAGACAAGCAGGGCAAAGCAGCAAGCAGGCATTAAAAATCTATACCATTATTTTAAAATATGATATGCAATTACTAGTAGGCAGCCCACTTTTTTTGCCAGAAGATATGAAAATACAACATTTATTACATGAATAATGTATTTTTCTGGTTTTATATACAATGTGCCATTTCTTGTTTTCACATACATGAAGATGAAGTACAATATGCAGCTAGTACATTCTGAAATACGAGATATAAATCCAGCTTGGAGATTAAGTTCAGCTCTTTCTGAAGTAAGTTTTGCGGGGTTTATAATCTTTTTTTTCCCCTTTGTCTGAAAAAAAAAAAAGCAAGGCTGAATGCAAAAAATAGACCTTTGGTTTGGGTGTGATGGAGTAATGAAAGGTTAAATACTCTGTTGTAAGCACGGAAATTATATTTAGGCAGGGTGTGTTTAACCAGCTATGCCCTACTAACTTTTGCACAAGAATGATAAGCACAAATTGTACCTAAGGAAACCAGACAAGTGACGCTTTTCAGGGTGAGATTAGTATTCACACTCTCCGTTTCCTCTGCTTTACATCAGAGCTCGTAAACGATACCAGCAGGGAGAGAGCAAAGAGGGCGACCAGTGTTTCCTCCAGATGCAGAAGCACACACACTCTCCAGATGTGCTTACTCCGGCCCACTACTGTGGGCAGCCTGGCACAGGTGCTGTACTTCCCCACTTCACCACAGGATGTTAAGGGTGCCTTCTCCTCAGCTGTGTTTGCAAAGGAGTCCAACACTATGTCACCCTGCTATGACGTGGCACCTAACTTCTTCAGGAAGAAAATAAAGACAGTCCACTGCATCCAGATAAGCCCAGGTGCTGCCTACCCGAGCAACACGTGAACAGTTTGCAGTGCCATCTCCCAAGAAACAGCTAAAACACAGTTTAATCCCAAATAAAACAGATTTTCCACATTGTATAAAAAAAAACCCTAACACACCACCACCACCACCCCTGCCAAACGTCCCAGAGATGCTATGTCATGCTCACAAGCGTGACTAGTACTCTTAAAACATGTATGGCTAAGAGCTATGACCTGGTTTCACACGCCAAGTCTGGGAACAAAGAAAAAAGCTGGGGGAAGGGAAGGGCAGGATGGCACCACCGCACAGAAACCACAGCCCTACATTTTCCTCTTTCTTCCTGTTTCTAGCACTTACTTTTAAGGTGGCAGTTGCTGCAGGATTTTTTTACTGTCTTATGTAAGATAGCATTTCTGCTGCACCCAACTGCTTCGGCCTTTTTCTAAGGATTACAGCTAAGGCTTAGGTAAGCCAGCAAGGGTGGGCGCAGGGTATGTATCCACAGGCTTCCCTTCATCCCACTGCTGCTGGACTCTATGTAACATAAAGATAGCAAAATCAGGAAGGACAGGGGGTTCGTCTGACCAAATGCGGATGCTGACAGTATGAGCACCTCCCTCGAGTTGCTGGAGAGAGACATGCACTTCCAGGACACATCTCATCCTAAAGCAGGAGTTTGAAATGGGTCATCCCTTTGAAGCACCAGTTGATTATCAGGGCAGCCTAGTCAGATACAGGCATCTAAAGTTAGGTGGGCTGTTCTCAAACATTTCCCGTTGGCGTTAATGAATTATAGGCTTACGGAAATACAGATATGTATTTGTAGGAAGCTTTTCGTTATAACTCTTCCCATTCTCATTTCTTCTGCTCCTCCCCAAGAGTCTCTTCTTTTCTTTCTTCCTTTCTTCTTTATTCCATGTTATTTTTTCTCTTTTTCCACCTCTCCACTCCACAACTATCTTCTTTCCTCCCTGTATTTTCTCCACTGTAATTAGCCACCTTCCCCCTGTCCACCACATACACTGTTTCTTCCACCCAGCTGCAGATCCTTCTCAGAGGGAGGGAGGGACAGGGAAGGCAGGACCTGCTCACCCCCCAAGTGCTTGGCAGCCACAAATGCACGCAACAAGATTAGTTCGGAAGATAAGAAAGCAATTGAATTAGTGTCCTGCTATAACCCTCTAAACGAAGGCGAGATGGAAGCTAATTTTCTGCTTTCATCATAGCTAATTGACAGTTGCTGTCTACAAGGTGCTTCTTAGCTTCAATTGAACAACAACAGAAAATGAAACATTAACTGGTAATAACTGATAAAGGGGGGACAAAAAAAGGGCAGAGGGGCTGAAAGGGCAGGAGCCATTTTTAATTAAAGCCTTTTCTCCAGCTCCCTGCGGCTCCCTTTCTGGCATGAATGCCAGGGGCGTGCTGCTGCTCGCTGCTGGCCGGACACCTTCACATCTGCCTCCCTCCAGTAGATAAGGATTTGCTCTCAGTTTCCTTTGCATATCAAATGCATAGAAGCAGCACAGTATAGCGAGCAATATGAAAGTGACAGTGGCTGGGCCACAAGCTGCTGGAGAGACGCAGGCGAGCGTCAAAGCACAGGAGGAGAAAAGGCAACCTCAGAAAATTCAGGGCTATTTAAAAAATAAAAGGGCATACATACGTATACATGCTTATTTTCTAGGCTGTTTCATTGGTTTATATGTTTCATTTTAAAGAGTAAAAGGACAACACATAACTATAAGTTAATACGCTTATATTAGCATTTTGGAAGTATAATAGTATAACGCTATGAAGTGTTATAGAGTGTTGAAATATTTTCTTGCTGTTGAAAAGTTACAGGTCTAAAAGGCACAAACCAATATCTGATTAGGGTGCACAATGCTAGGATTTGCTGATCTATATGTTGACTATCCCAACAGAGGCAATGGTCTGCAAGACCTTCTCTGTCACAAGACATACTCCTGAAACACACCGTGGCTTTATTCTTTGCTTGACGTCTCCATTACACCAAGAGTAGGAGGTGGCGCATAGCATGAACAGCAGAAGCGTAGGTTCTGCAGCTGAACTCAGCTCCTCTGGGCAAATAAATCATGTTTGACTTCTAATAAACTAGGATGGCAACCAAAACAGCTGCTATGACAAGTAACCATTTTTGGTCCTATCTCCTAAATGAGTTCAGTGCAGAAGATGGGCACTCTGTGACCCACAGACCCCCAGACTGAAAGACTCTGGGGTGGGGGATAGCTTCAGCTTGAAATGTTAAGTCTACTAAAATATTTTGCTCTAGGATTACTATTATCCCTTCTGTTACTGTGTGCAGAGAAGGCTCCTTCTAAAGCCAAGAGCAAATGTGTTATGGGTGGCCTGCGCACAACTTTTTATGATAATATGCAAAATACAGTAAAGCTTAAAATCTTCTCAGGGCATCTGAGATGGCAGTACAAAATACAGTGCCTTAGACCACACCCAGTAAAAGCAGGTAGATAAGGGAAGAAAACCAGCCTGTGCCGTGGGCCTGTGATGGGGTTACTCCCCAGCGACTACTAGCAAGATAAAAGCTAGCCCAAGACCAGTGTAGCTCCACAAGCCTGCAGCTGGCATGCAGTTGAACAACAGGGAAGGGGTGACGATCACCTTCTCAAGTATCTTGTTAAACCACGTTATGATTTGTTGAGCTTGTAACCACACTCCCAACCTTTGTTATAACTACAGCTTTTGGCTGAACCTTAACGAGTGGGGGTTTTGTGTTTGCTGCTGAGCCTCTGCTGCTGGAGAACAAGGTGACCAAGAGCAAAACTAGTGTGCTGGGTGACTACTTTCACGTCTAAAACCATCTGCCTGCTAGTGCTAACACAGGGAGCCCAGAGACTTACAGAGAGTTAACAGAAGGACTCACCTTGCTAGCCACAAGTTTTGAGGAAGGAGATCCTTGTGACATGGCCAAAAATCATCTCCCTTCTGAAAGGAGCAGATGATACAGGGTCATCCCCTAGTCTGTCGTGTGCTCTCCCTCTCCTTTCCCAACTTCCGACAAGTCACGTGCCTACAACTTAATAACAGGTTTTGTTTAAATCTTAAATAAATAAAATTTAAAGGGTAAGACAGCTCTCACTACCTAGGCTTAATCATTAAAGCAGAGACTTACATCCTGAAAATGAAATTTTCTATTTCTTTTCCCCTTACATGCAGCATTGAGACTAGAAGCAATTACATTTCTAGAGTTTTCCTTCTTCATGTGCCAGCTTTTGCAGGTGACTCCGACTATGCACATTCTACATCCACCAACATTGCCTGAAGGCTGCCAGAACACACTGCTCAGAGCACTTTCAGACTATCGTTCCCCTTACAAATATGTATTCACCTTTACTTGATCATACACTGACTGAGGACTCTGGACCCCAGGAACATGCTTGCAAACATGATACAAACCTGGGATCAGCTGCAAGGTTTTTCTTTAAGTCTTGGTCCACTTTTTTCCCTTGAGGTAGTCCAATTATGAAGTACTTGTCTCTGATGACAGGGAAATCATCTAAAAGGCTTCTTAGACTATTGTAGTACCCAATGAGCTGACCTCTCAGAGCATGCTGGGACACACGTGGATTCAGCCTAAAAAAGTATAATTAAAATACGTAGTGTTGTGCAGGGCGTCATCTGTCCAGATAAACTCCACCTTTGTTGAGCTTAATCTCTTTCTGTATGGACATCTTTGGCATCTTCTACAGCAAAATTTACAAGCCGTGATTCTTCTGTAGTGTGACAACCAGCAGGATAAAAATTGTGAAAGTGGCATTTAAGAACCAAGGTAAAATTTAGATTTAATGCTTTTCATCACACAGATGTCTTTACAATGCCTTAGAAATATCTGCAAGTTAGTACAGCAACCGCTTTGTGGGAGCTATTGATACTTACGTTGCAATAAGGAAGCAGAAGGAGGAAGGAGCTGAGATGACGGAGTTAACTGCAGAACTGGGAATGACACAGTGTGACCCTGAGTCAGGTTTCATAGTCACTGAGCTGTGCTGAAACTCCACTGGCTGCAAGCTGCCTCGGACCCGTAGGTCTGGCCTTACCTACTCACTCTGGCCTTACCTACTCACTCGATAAGCTGTACCTGGGTTAAAGGCAGTCTGCATCCGCAGCATGACACAAATCTGCGTCATTTGCAAAACACGGCTTACTGGAACAGCTGCCCTGCTTGCAGCTTGCTCTTTGCTATGCTCTTTCCCGAGGCTGCCTGGATGCACCTCGGCATAGCTGGGCATATGAGGAGAAGACAGACCTGGGTGCTGGCCACATGCCAGGTTCTCGCCCAGGCTTTTGATGGAGTGGATCTGGAACATACAGTTCTTAGGTGGCTCCATAACAGGCTATGCACTCCAGTAGAAAAGTAACGCGTAAACCAGACTAGTGCGGTACGTTAAGTGTGGTCTGTTTCTCAGTGAAAATAGACAAGAAATAGCCCATTTCCTGATGTTTTTTTCCTTCTTTATTGGCACGTGTGCTCAATCTCATGATATTGCCTGCAAGGCAAAAGTCCCAGAAATGTAAACTTATCTGGGAATAAAAGCCATGAAATACATTGACATATGAACACAGGACTTAAAAAAAAAATAAAAAATTCAAGTCCAACTCTGTTTGAACCTCTGGTTTCTCCCAAGCTGTGTTACAAACTAGATTGAATTCACGGGACAGTACATCCTACTCATTCATTCTCTGATCTACTGCACATTGTTTCCACTACAATTTATGTCTCATGTCAACAATGTTTATCTGGTATTTCTGCTGAAATACCAAAAAAGTGTTGGTGTTGTGTGCCTCTACTTAGCTTCCCATCATCAATCCTTTCTCCTCGTAAAGAAACTAAGTGGCATATTTCCTACTTATCCAGCAACATGGCTTGTAGTGCCTGTAGTGCTATCCTACTAAACCACTGAAAATGTTCTTCTTTTCTCAGCTTGAAAAATGGCTTACAGGTATAGTCATAATAATCTGAATAGGAAGTCTGTAAATTCATATTATCTGCATGAAAAAAGATACCCTCAGAACAAGAGTTATGTTGAAAACATGATGTGTTTGTATGGAAATGTCTACACTAGATCTATATTAAACATATATTAGACAAACAGTAAATGTCTGTATCAGATATACTTACTTATGGCAATATTCAACAGTAATGTCTCTTTTGAGTTTCTGAACTTCATCCTATAATGAGACAATATTTTCTTCCTAATACCATGTGTATAGGACTTACACGTACTGTGAATTTAACAAAACCAAAAACTTGTAACATCTTCTATTAATATGATTTTAAAAACCCTACCAGGTTATGTACATTATTACAAACATCTGAACTATGAAGTGCCAAAACTTTAAGGAGGATAAACATCAATAAAGATTTCAACCAGTATGCCAGACTCAGTAGACAGTTAAGGAAGTCTTGTAAATAAATTCAGAATTATTTTATTTGTCTGGTTTGTATAATTTTGTTCACAAATTCTACAATATTTCCTAAAAGAGTCAGCTGGCAGTTATTTCTTCATACACTCAGCCTACTGATCTGGCAAGAACCTTTTGAGTACATTAGACTAAATAATTTATGCTATTTCAAAAAGACAATAGCCATTAAGGATTTGTGCAGAAGAAGTTTGATTTTACTACCTGGTAAATTCTTAAAGGCCATGCCTAACTTGTAAGCACAAGATTCAGCATAAGATACAGAAGTTTAATACAGGATCCGTGTTCTCACCTTTAGACGCTGCATAAAGGGAGACCACGCTGCATAAAGGGAGACCACGGGGAGTTGGCGCAGCGGAAGAAGGTTCACTTGAGTCTCCCACCACTGCTGGTGGAGCTGGGCCACCATCTGCAGCCCTGCACCTGACCTGCATGGCCTGGGCATGTCCCAGCCTCCTCCCCTCTGCCAGGGTTTCCACAACTGCCACCGGCTTACCTTTCTCCCTGAAGTAACCACAAAGTACAACACTAACTCAAAGCTACCACTTTGCCTGTGTGCCAAAACCCAACAGTCCCTCTCAAAAAGGCTGGGGAGCCTCCTGACGTACTTACAGGGTTTTGCAGCCTGCTGCCCAGCGCCTCTCTCTTTCGAGTGAAAGTGTTCAGCATCCTATCTCGGAGTCCCCATTTCTCCAGCTGAATGAAAAGGAAAGCTTCTGGAGGCCTAACAAGGGGGAAAAAAGCATGGGAGCTGAGAAGAGTCACCTCTCAAAAGGTAAACTGATAACTTCCTTCTGAACCACTCCAATAACTTCCTTAGATTAGACACAGCTTCTCCAACAACATTAATTTTACTCATTCCTTATCTACAACAGGTACAAATATACTGGATCTTGTGGATCAGCTACCAGAAATGAGATGAGCTCTGAGGAAAGTCTCCCAGTCTACATATTTTTCATTTCGGTGCAAGGGAAATAAATGATGAAAGAAATAGTGTCAGATTAAAAAAAAAAAAAAGGTACCTCCTCATACTGGTATTAAGGTAGTAACAGGAACAGACCGCGAAGCTGCCTGGACTAAGATGGACATGTTGAATGACTTTTTATTTGGACCTTCAAACCACAGGTTGTTCAATTAGCACAGAGTTTTCAGTGCTTGACTTCCAGCTGATCGGCACTGAATAATATAAAAAGTTGCTCTAACTGTCTTGCCAGTACCCTGTTAGTACACAGTACCCCATGTAAAAGCCAGGAAATCGGGCAGAGGAGCTAGTAAGTGGGCATATGAGCACCAAGACCAAGCTCTTTTCTACAGAAGGAGCAAAGTCATATTTAATGGCCTCATCCTGGTCCACTGATGCTTAGAAACTCCTTTGAGGCATCTGGATTCCCTGCTTGAATTAACAGGTTATTTCCATGGGCTTTGATGTGAAGCCAGAGTCCCATCAACAGGGTACGGCAAGACAACCACAGCTCTCAGACTACAATTCACACCAAGAAACACAGCATCTGGGAACGTGCCCTTACAATCGAGAGCCCCTCACTATGGTTTTTCACAGCAGAGGCCCAGCGCAATATAAAGCAGGTAGGGCTCAGGATGCACACGTGCGCCAGACCAACCACTACCCAGTGGAGACGGCCTGGCCAATCTGTAATAAATACCTTTTAGTGGTACAGAGTAAACCTGGAGAAGGCTCAGGAGAAAATAAAGTGGCTGGTGTGGTTGCTTGCAGTAGCTGATCCACTGTTTCACTCCCAGACACTGAATTTCTTCTACTTGCTGAACTGCTCCGACTTGCTAGACTTACGTTTACTTCCTAAAATACCATGAATATCAATTCTGTCCCTGCTCTCATAAAGACTGGCAGCTCTTCCTACTAAATCAGTGCAGATTTGCAATTCTGTATGCTGTCATTTACCCTAGCTTTATGATATAATAATTCACTAGGATCATTGAAAGTCACAGAAAAAAAACATTTCTCATTGAGCACAAGCATAATGAAATTGTAGCAGCAGCAGAGTCAGCGGCAGTACCCGATTTATAAATCAGACAACATTCTCTACATTCAATCAGCTACAAATAAAATATGAATATTCCCCAATATTTGCATTTTCAAATATGTACAAATAATTGTATATGTAGATCACTTGTCTCGAAAATCAGTTTGCCTCCCCACAAATGCAAAACACTACACTCATCTCTCCACATCACCTATTTAAGTCCCAGTGACTCCTGGTATGAAGGAACCTCAGAAGTTTCTGCATATTTATATAAAAATAATCCTGATTTCCAAGTAGGAACAAGCGGTACTTTTCCAAGTTCTTGAAGTCGTACTTCAAAAGTGGCACAGGCTCTTTGAAGTCCAACGGAGCTAAAGAAGCACGCTAATTCCCCTGAAAAACACAGACAGCTATTATCTTTTGTGTATAGTGGGAAAGGTAAAGAACAAAATGGGGGAAAAAAGCCACATTTTGAGAGTTGAGTTCCCTCTCCTAACTAAGTACTAGCTTGGCTTGGGTTAGTGCCAGCTTGCAGACGGATCTACCAAAGAACACCTTTGCTCTGTTGTAGTAGAAAATGGACTTAGTGCCCAGAGAACTATTCTTCCTGCTTGGTTGAGCACAGGGAACATCCAACATGTACTAAAAAAACAGTGGTCACCAACTACCTTAGAGGTAAATGGGCAGACATGAGCAGTGCCTTTGCTCCTGAGAAATGTTTCAGCCTATAAAAATAATCATTGTAGAAGAGTTGGGCACCAAGGTTACAAATATATGGAAGTGTGCCATTCTGAAGGTCCTAGACCAGTATCACAGAGGCTGGTCTGCATGAGGGCTAATTGCGCGGTGAGACTGGGTTGGTTAAGCCTGTGCCCTTCATGCCACAGCCCATGGGTCTTGGCTATCAACCAACCAGACCATGGCGGGTGTTGCAGAGCACACAGCTCCCTTGGCATCACGCAACCAGCTCTCCTTCACATGGGTTGAAGGGAGATGCCACGGGCCTTCGCTGTGTCGGGCGGGCAACCATACCACCCATGGCACTGGTGTGTCCCTCGGTGCACATACAGCCTGTGACATCCTGTAACCATCTCCCTTTCCTATGTAAGGAGGTTATACAAGATTTCTTCCAATTTTACATCTTAATCTGGAATAACAGATGCATAACTTCCTTTTCACTGCCTCTGTTGGTTGTATTAATTGTCCTGTGTGTGTGAGTTTGGTTAGTTAGCTAATGCCCACTGACTGTAAATCAGCAAAAACTAATCCAGAATGGATGCAGCAGCCGTTAAATGATTTACAGAGAGAAGACATGTGAAAACGAAAAATACAGTCGCTGCCATTCGGTGGAAAAGAAACCGTTCAGCATTTAGACAGTAAAAGAGCTTCAAATGTTTGGAAGATCAATCCTTTTCAATGGGGGGATGAAGAGCTATTTCCAGAGTAAGACTACTCATGGTTATCAGCAGGGACTCACAACACCAGCTCTTTGTATGACAGCGCAGAGGATCGATTTGGGAAAGAAACAGAGGTTGCTCAGTTCCACTGAGGATTTCAGTGCTGCAGGTTCTGATTATAAATGAAGATGGGGAATCTCAGACTTCTTGGTGAGAGGGAATGGAAACCAGCCTCTGGGATGAACTAGACCATGGCCAGCCCTGGGAGGCTGCACACCTGGCCATCCGCTGCCAACGCCTGGGTACCCACCAAGTGGCTGCAGAGCGCAGCGGCTCCCTGGGACTTGGCCCGTGAGTTGCCAAAAGTTGCATGACATCAGTGCTGTGAAGGGTTCCTGCTCAGCAGCACACAGGCAATTCTTTTTCCTGGTGGGCTGTCAGGACATCAGTGTGTTTGGGCCAATGGATCTCAGCTGCGCAGTGCAGAATCACTGTCCTGCTCGTGCTGGGACAAGATGCAAAACATGCAGTGGTGAAACAAGTTTGTTCTGGTGCAGCCAACAGTCTCTGAGGTGAGTGTTGGCCCTAGGACCTCTCTTACCTTCACCTTCGGTGTAAGGAAAGGAAGTGTATAGGACACTGCTCTAGGAACTGCAATTCATGTTCAGAAGCTTGCAAGTCACAGCTGCATAAGGCATCTTTCCCTCTCCTCCCCACACTGCAGCTCCGAGTTACCCAAAGTGAGACAACAGGAGGTCACAATAACATCTTATTTTTCATTTTTAAACTCAGAAGGAAACCAGTGCCTCATTCCATTAGCTAGTTCAACCCATCATTAGCAACTTTTGAATGCTCTGACTAATTTTAAATACATTTGGCATAAGAACAGAGGTCTCAAGGGTATAAAGCTCCTTCCAGTTTTGCAAAATCAGCATTCAGTTGGTGAGGAGAGCCCCCTGCTCAGGGAAACGGCAAGGAGAGTTTGACCTCTAGCCATTTTGCTTGACTTGCTTAGCCCCCAGGAGGCAGCGGCCAGCTGGGCTCCCAGCGCCACAGCGAGGCAGTCAGCACACACACGGCTACGTACCTGCTGCAAAACACAGTGCTTCTTGCCCTGCTAGACAGCAAAACACGGGCACTTCCCATACACAGGAATGAGCTGAGGATACTGCCTGGTGGCAAGTGACCGAGCATGGGGAGCATCAGGGATGCAAGAGGGGGCTGAGGGGGGATGGATGGGGTCCCCTAAGGAACACAGGAAGAGATGTCAATATAAGAACACAGAAGGCAAGACAAGCCCTAAGGAATCTCTATTTGCTTATAAATTCAAAATTGCATACGAGGTCACTTAGCTCAACACTGTAATGCAGCTGCCTCTGGAAGAGACACAACAGCTGCATAAGAAAATGCAACACAGAGCCCTACAACAATTTAACATGTATGAAGCAAGGGCAGCTCCTGAACACCAGATCTTAAACACAGGACAGGAAAAAAAAAAAAAAAAAAAGCAGCCAAATACAAGATGAGGAACAGTAATGGCCTGGTGACCCTGGCAGGTAGCTTTTGAATCAACATTGTGGCACCAGGCTGACATGAATTTTTCCCATCAGAAATAGTGTTGACCATACTTCTGTTTTCAGAAGACAGGACAAATGAAAGCAGCAAGAACTGATGGTTTCGGCATCCCAGAAGAATGCGTATTTCAAGGTCAGGTTGTGATTGCTAGCCTTAATGCATACCACAGGCTATAAGATTTCATCCATGCCTTTTGAATCCAATTCATCTCCAGCCTCTTTCAGTCCTCTCTTTAGGTGTATTTTTAGCTATGCTTCATCACTTACCCAACTAATAGACTTTAAATAAATCACTGATGTGACACCATTTATTTTTATGTCATATGCTAATACACAATCACTGCAGTTCCTGCAGTCATCAGTGATGATGTTCCAAGCATTGTGCAGGACTGCCATCCAATTGATTATAAGCAGAATTAACAGATGCCCTCTTTGGGCTAAGCTGTACAGAATCCATTATTACTAGTGCAATGTGAGGAAGAAGATGCTGCTAACCTTGATGTCCAGGGTATGGGGAGGCTGGACCAAGTAACAAAAGGCGGCAGCCGCCAAAAGAGCATTTTTCTGAATGACCTGACAGGTCAGGATAAGTTGCATGTTCCTTATTCCAGATGGACGCAAGAGCTAAGGAGAGCGAAAACAATGTGTCAGGCATTTCCCCTGCCATTTAAAAGACAGGTTACTTTACAGACATCGGTCTCTGTCTTGTAGTACTTCAGCAGCTTAATTTAATGAAAGAAGGGGTAAGGGAGAGCATTCTATTATATGTTGTTACCATTGAAACATGACTAAATATAGACATCAAGGAAACTTTTCATTCATTTGTATTTAGTGAGTTGTATTCTCAGCTCTACACTGCAGAGCAGGACAGTGCCAGACCGTGCAGCCAAGTGCAAACAGGCTGGAAAAGCAGTTGACACCAAATTAAACATATTTGTTTCTCCTTGGCAAATTTTGAATTACATGCCACCCTGCTGCAAAGTACAGGTCATGACTGAGTTGGTGGCAAGAAGGAGACTTTGCAGAGAGCTTTAAAGAAGAAATCTCTGTGGCCTGGCATTCTGTGATACTGTTTTTATACACTCGTACAAAGAGGAAAGGACTAGGTATGCAAAATAGCATTGAAGACTAAGGTTGGATTTTTTTATTACGGAAATCTCTACACCAAATGTTCTCACTATGTGTGCATACAGCCACACACAGGCATCCCACTTTATTTAACAAAGTTCCTCAGATTAAACTCTGCTGACTTAATGAGTTTCACCCCGGTAAGGATTCCTGGATTAGGCCACATTAACAATCAAATTTTCAATGCAATTTTATGAAATTAATTATAAAACAGTAGACAAAATCATATTAATGCTCAGGGGAAGACAAACAGTAGAGAAGTTGATAGTGTCTAGTAAACACATGACTGAGGCCCTTGCATACTCTAGCAAATAAATAATAACATAATACACATTTTTTCCTTATTCTGCAAATTAAATCATTCACCTGCATAACACCATCTCTTGTAAGGAAAATAAACTTTCCAATATGACTGTCGATTTCTTGAATGCTTAATGGTAAGCTAGATGGAATATATCTGCAATAAAAGCAAAATTATCTATAAACATGGAGCATGGCACAGAAAGAAACCAAATTAAGGATGAAAGAAAAATAGTGATAAATTCAGAAATACTTCTAATTTCATTCCACCTTTAAATGTAGAACACATAACGGAATTGGTCACTCTAGTCCCTAATTTAGTGATACTAGGACGTTGTTTTAGTTTTCAGAAGTAGTTTTGTAAGAAAAATAATATGTCCCATGATGTTTTGTGGTTGACTTTACAATGACTTATTAGGTCCTCCTAGATGAGCTTGGTCTAAAACAGTGAAAAATCTGCTTGTTCAGTTTAATCATGCCTTGTTTCCAGTATTGGTTCCTAATGTGTTTTTTTTGTGCTTCCGTACTGTTTTCTGAGCTCTGATATCCATCACTGCCCCAATTCAATTAGGAGCTGAAGTTTCATTCCAGGCTGCTTGCAATTGCTGAACTTGTTTGGAACAGCCCAATTTGCACAGCAGGCTAGAGTGTATGCAGGGGAATAGGATGCAAACAACAGCACGGGACTGCAGGTGGTATATGTACAGGTCAGAAGGGAGCCCTGCCGCCTGTGTTAGCCATAGGGAACGACTGGCAGGATGCCCTCCCTGAATATAGTAAGATAATTCACAAGTTATTTCCTTTCTTCCTCCCAAACCTCAATCTAAACTACACACAAAGCGGTGTGTTTACATGTGTGTACATAAGCACATATTTACCAACACTTTAAAGAGTAAATCAAGGCAACTGTAAAATCTACATGTTCCAGTCACTTTCCCCAGCAGAAAAGGGAAGATGATAAGCCTTTTTGTTGTGCAGAGATTGGGTCTAGTAGTCACCGAGTTGAAAAACAAAGACCAAAGACGTCACTTCATGAAGTGCAGCATAACTCTAGAAGAATAAGCTTTCTTTGTGTTCAGAATAAGGACTTCATTCACAACAGTTTTTGAGGTCCCGTTTTGCTACTATGGGGTTTGGGGCAATCACTTTAAGGCCAGTCCTGTTAGGCATCCCTCACTTTGAAAGAAAATACACTTCAGTCCCAAAATTGCCTGCGTTCCACACAAATTTGGTGTGTCCTCACTTTCACTGCTCAACAGCTTTAAATTAGCATTATTCAGTCCCAGACTCTATACAAAAAGGAAACAAATCATGCAGCATTTTACTTTTTCTGCCTGAATAATTTTATGTATTTTAAACACTGAAGTTTCTGTGGCTTATATGTGAGCCTAAGCAGACTAAAGGCTTGCTCCCACCCAATCTAAAGAGGTTATGCCCCATGAAACTCAAAAAAAGTTCAGTCTACCTGTCAACACAGCTGTCGTCTTCCAGGAGAGATGTAACGTATATTAGCGGGAGGTGGTCTGCTTTCTCCTTGTGAGATGCAGATTCTGAAAGCATGGGCCTCAGGTACAAATGGAACTCCCCAAAACCTGCTTCCATTGCAAAAGCCTTATATAACCTAGAAAAAAACCCACATGGATGCATTTAAAAATTAACTTTCTTCCTGCTGTAACCATCGCACACCTAGAAACCTACATCCATCAGGTTCGTTTCAATGATCCATCTGCATTCAACTTTTCTCAGCATTTGGAATAGTGTGATGGATATGAAGCAAACAAGTGTTGCACCCAGATAGCTGATGGTTGCTTAGTATCACCCGTTTGACTGACACAGACAACACTTACAAACAAAGGCCAATAGCAATTCTACAACTTCACAAGGGCAAATCAAGGGAAATATGCTAACTGTTCCTATTTAGAAAGGACTGTGTTTGGCAGAGAGATGAAGAATATTATTTTAGACTAGAAACTGGGAAGAGGACTGACTACCAGAGAGGAAGCTTCAAAAGACAAGCAGAGCTCATACACATTATTACTGTTAAAACAGTGAGTTCATAACTTAAGAAACGTTTCTTCTAGAAGCCCCCAGTATGACACAACCCCAATACAACCTCCCTAATATAACAAATTATGAGCGCAGTCCATCAGCAGACAGTAAACTCATGGGTCTAGATGCAACCACTAGCTCAGGAAAGCTCTAAAGCACCAAGCATCAGAAGTTGGGCACTGTACCGCTTTTTTTATTCCCTCCCTATGGATGCATCCCTGCACTCCTTCAGAGGCAAAACCACAGAAACACTGATCTGGCCTGTGATGCCTCTTCTCAGGTAGTGTAAGAAGATGGTAAAAAGCAAGACTTTGACTTTTTGCTACAGACTACAAAGAAATAAGATACTCCCTTGCTTCCACCTAACATCTAAGGCAGGTGTTTTATCAGTCAAGAAATCAGGTCACAGAGAAGCTATGCTGTGAGAATGTGATAAAAACAAAATAGGAACTAGAAGACTTAGTTCTTCAAAATCACGTAGCAGTCCCTGCCTGCAAAGTAAGGGAAAGAAAAGGGGAGGAGACAAAATAATATACAAAAGACACCATGAGCATCAATCAATAATCACGTGGAGCACAGCCAAAATCAACTCTAAGGCCTTAAAACAAAGAGCTCTGTGTAATTATTATAAACATTGCTCTCTTAGTTGATCAGTATAGACATGTGAACAGCCTGTACAGAACAGACATCAGCACGCAAACCACCTTATTAGTACTGTGCAAAGGGGAAAAAATAGAGAAAAAGAAAAAGTATTAAAAAGATGACTATGTCAAACAAAACCAGAAAGAGGCAACATTCAGACTAAAGCTGCAGTGTTTCGCTCTACTATTCTACCAAAGGATATCCCTTTTCATGAGATGGTAGATGAATACTGAGGAACAAAGAGAAGCAACGAGGGCTGCAAGGAACAGTACACACAATGTAAATGTGGACTGTTAGATGTTTCCATTCCACTCTGGGAATGGAAAGACAGGCAAGTAATGGGAGTAATTCTGGCAGGTCCCCCTAAAAAGTGTGATAGAAGCTATGCTATCAGGTAGAGGAATCCACAAACGTAGGTGCACTCACTTCATTTCACTCCGCATAGCAGGAAAAAAGATTACTAACCTTTCTGATGTTTCAGTCTGAATCTGAGTTTCTAACAGTTCATATTATAATGAACTGTGAACTTCATCACATCAAAAGAAGATATAAAAATAGCCCCTCAAAATGTCACATTGAATAAACTATATATGTTTATACTGGTATTTAGACTGACTTAACAATCTTCTATTAAATGAAGATAATGTTATGCTTAATGTCCTTACATACACATCATGAAGTCTTACTTTTTGTCATAACTTTCCTCCGAATTCCCATCCTTTACTGGAAAAATTACAATCTGTTGTTACTTTTCAGGGATTTCTATGTCACCTCAGATGAGTATGTCTTCTTAGCCCTGTTCCCCAAAGAAATGCAGCCATGTGACCATCCGCTCTGCTCATCTGTCTCCTCTGGATAATCAGTTGGTGAAAATTAAGGAAATCTGACACAGGGACAGGGCTTTGAAGATATTAAGTTCCTTCAAGTTTCATGAAAAAAGCTGATTGGATATTGATTTTTCAGCTAAGTGAAAAATTGCGGTGTAACCTTACCCCTTATAAATTACCAGAAAAGGTACTTATGTATGTGTATGAGTGAAGGAACACAGAGATAACTCAAACAGCAGAAGTTTAACTAGAACATGTATTTTATTAGAGAGCTGAGTATCCAACCAAGGAACACAAATTGCCAAGAAATGAGGTGTTCTTGCTTCATGGAATTGCTTGGGTTGAAGTAAATTAACCTGTTTGCTAGTTTTCCCCAAAAAGTTCCAGATATCAAATTATAGCTGTTCAAGAAGTTCATATTTTAATGGAAAAGAGTTGTGACAGAAAATTGGGTTTTCCACCAAACTAAGTTTGAATGGTCGTGGCTCACATATCTTAAAGATGGCTAGGTTTACAGCTGCTGAAAATAACTGCTGCTGACATTTTGATACAGACTCTAAATTTTCAGGAAGAAAACTAGAGAAAGGGTTAAGAAGAAGATATAACCTCCACTAGAATGTGTTCTATCCAACACACACAACTTTGCTTTTGCAAGCAATCACGTCTCACAAATCCTTTTCATAAATGAATCAAGCCCCATTTTAAAACTTAGTTTTCTACCCTTTGCTCTTTCCCTTCCAGAACTTTGTTGTCTGATTCTTAGAAATCCCCTTTTAATTTCCGGCTTAAATTTATTCACAGTGATTAGATCCATTTGTTCTGCTGCCAAAATTGACCTTTAGTTTAAATAGCGCCTCTCCATTCCTAGTGCTTATCTTCCTGGTGTATTTATAGAGAACAATCTTATCTTCTCTCAGCCTTCATTTTCCTAGGATAAACAAGCCAAGATATTTCATTTGCTTTTGTAAAATGCATTCTCTGTTTTCCCTCAGCATGCTATTAGGTCATCTTTGCTCCCATTTCAATCCGAATTTATCTTGCCTCAACACAAATCTCCGAATTATACTTAATAATCCAGGTGAGGCCTCACCAAAATCATGTACACAGCATCAATTCTCCCTCTCTCTACTGTTAATAAAACTCTGTGCCTGATTCATGGTAGGATATCACAGTTGCAATACGTTAGCAGCTTACAATCATCCAATGGCCAGTTCTACGCCCAGTTCTTTCTCCTCCTCTGTTGCTTCCAACTAATAAGCTCAAAGTTCACTGGAGAATTTCCTATTATTATGTGCAACCTTAAGCTTTGTGTTATTGATGCTTATCTCCTTTTGGCTACTCCTTAGAACTGTGAGTTCTTCCTGTAAGATATTCCATTTATTTTCCATATCATTTTTATCTGCCAGCACTACAATGTCCTGATTTTAATAACACCCTCTTATGTTTTCTACTGAGATCATTAATAAAAATGTCAAGTAATCTGGAGCTGAACAATAGGAACTTCACTGATAACCTGCCTGCAAGCCAGTAGTTCAACACTATCCTTTGTACTTTCCCCATTAGCTCAGTCCTTATCTTCTTCATCTTCCTGTACAAATTGTCATCTTCTCCAGCTGATAATTCCCTAAATGCATGACACTGACTTCCCTTGTGTAGACTATTTCATTATCATTGTAAGGATCAGCGTAGCCAGAACAATTTTTACGCTTTCCTACCTCTGGGGGTGAACAAAGCTTGAACTTCTTGTGTGCTTTATATTGCACTAGTCTTCATAAGAAGGCAGTTAAAATAATCGTCTGTGTAAAACTCTGCAGAAGAAGGCATCTTTATGTTCCGTTGGTCAGGGAATTCCTCCTGCTCCTCCTCCTTTTGAAAAAATTTCAGTATTTTCACTGGGAAAAGGCCTCTCCTGTTAAGCTTTGAGGAGCACCATGGCCTCAACTTTTGAAACTAATGAACATCTTGAAACCCCAGGCAGACTCCATCTCCACGTAACGAGCAAATGTATCTCCCACAACACAAATGCAGGCACTGTCCCTCTCTCTGGTTTTTTTTTCCAAATATAGTAGGTGGTCTGTTAAAAATAAGTTACTTTTTCCCTACAAACCACACCTCGCTGAGGTCGCCATAGCTAAACCATCACTACTGACCCCCTAACCTGGCTAACTGCGCACTCTCTGTTGCCACCTCTATCAGCCGATGGCAGAGCGTGGCAAGCTCCAAGACAGTGGAGAAGGAATCCAGGATAAAGAGCTGTTTTTCTCTGCTGGTCTTTTTTTCTTCTTCTGCTCCTTCCTCTAATGGTGACAGAGCAATCTCTTGCACCAGCGCAGGGTCTTCTATCAGTACCTTGGCAAATAACTGCAATGAAAGGGGGGGGAGGGGGGGGAAGGAAAACCCCCAAATCATTTACATATATATGACAAAAGTCTTTAAATACTTTAGGGGACTGTTCTCCTTTTTCTTTTTCTGGAGTAAATCAGGACTGGAGTTGCTTCTGACTTGCAACCTGTGCAAGATCAAAATTGTGCCCACCCTGACCCATCCTGACCCCTAAAAATACACTGGTGTTTTGCCACTTGCTTCAAAGGTAAAGACACTGAATCTATAAACCTGGCTTTACTCAACAAAGTTTATTTTATTTATTTTTTATATCTAACAGAATATATTTGCCTTTTTTATTATAATCAAAATTCAGAAGGCTTTCAGACGTATATACCTGTCTAAAGCAGGGGCTCTGTAACTTGGTTCACTTATTACTAGCTGAGGCTATTCTTCCTCTAAAGAGTGTGCAGATCCCAGCACACATGCCACTGTATGTATGATGCTCCCAAAATGGGGACAGCAAACTCATGTGGTCAGCTAACGCAGCAGAGCTGGACCCCTTTTCTACTGGGACAGTGGAAGCCTCCAAAAGAGCAGATTTCCCAGGAAAGGAAAACGATCAAAAGCTGCAGTTTGGTAATGTGGAGAGCTGGAAAGAAGACAATGATCCATTGGCTGTTATCCTGTGGAAGAGGTGTGGAGGAGAAGATGCTCCTTGTCTGTAGCTGTCACAACTTGTACAACTGTGCCACCCTGTTCATGTCAGATAGGATAGATGTGGCCACTGCTATAGCTGAGTGGTTTCACACTTCACTGCTAATGACCAGTGAATCACAGACCATGAGGAAATCTGAACCCAGCCATGCAGTTATTAGTAATAAAAGTCTGGATTTCAACACTTGCCATTCGCTACACCTTCACAGCTATACCAAAAAAAAATTTGAAAAGACAACACCCCAAACTTAAGTGTCAGAAGTTGTGCAACTTTATGTTGTCCCTCTTCCCCAAAGTTTTACAATATGCTTTTGTAATTATATGACTCTGGATGGGTGGGACAGGACAACCCATCTTTATGTGCTTCTTCACAGAGCTGCTACAAGGAGAATAGCATCTTCCCTACTTCCAAAGAGGACAAGAAAAGAGTTAACAGGCTTAGACTGTAGCAAGGCACATCTGTGCTAGACCTAAAGGAGAACTTGTTAAAGGTGAAGCTGGTGAAGCACTCTAACAGAGTACTTGAAAAAGTCTATCACATGAAATGTTTAAGAACAGGACAGCTGTTTATCTTATGGGAATAACATAAGTATAGCTGATCCTGTCTTGGGGTGAGCAAGAAAGATCTCACAGTTTCCCAGGGATCATTTAGTTTTGTAATCCCAGAATTCACTTTTCTTTTTATACAGCCTCCCTGATGTTCCTACACAGGAAAAGCACCTGTTCCCAGGCTGGCAGCATCTGTACCTTGTCCCTGGGTAATTTGTTTATTCTGAAGTTGAAAGATGCTTAGGAAGTCAGATGGGGAATAAAAATTGGTTCTTGTAAAACCATCCTTAGTGAAGGATTGGAAAAACATGAAAGAATGAGGTCCCGGGTCACAAAAGGAGCATCCAGGAAGGACAGAAATGTTGACTTTAGGACACCAACTCATAAATAAAAACAATATGTGATCATGTAAAGACTGCATCATCATGCCTATGCAAAAAGAAACCAAATTAAATCTGCTCCAGCAAAGCTAAATTTCCTAAAATTTAAATGCTAGCCTTTTACAGCCTTAGCGTCTTCTAAACATTGCCTGCTTGCGTGTGTTTGTCTCATCTGCAGCTTCTGTTGGAGGAAAAAGAATGGGCAAGAAATAAACACAACAAATCCCCTCCCTTTGCCCCTTGGCAACAGCAGTGTAGTAACTTTAAAATTCACCACAGAACTCTGCCGCTGACTTCTAGGATTTAAAACTAAAAAAGCAAATAATCGTTTGTGGTCTGCTGTGGACAAGAGAGTAGTGGGACACTGCCAGGGGATTTTATTGGCAGCAGAGAGGTGCTGGATAAGTAATTCTTGGGTTTTGCTCCAGGCCAGGGAGGGGAGCATCCCAGGTGGCTGTGGCCTTCCGCCTTTCATTTGCCTCCACACTTTCTTACCCATCACCATCTTTGCAATCTCTTCATCTAACCAGTTCTGTCTCCACACCTCAGACTTTTAATTTTCATCCCTGCTCTCTTGATTAGCGAGTCCTGCTATCGCTGGTTTTGGGCAGCCTGAGCCAATCTCTTTACCAAACCATTCTCAGCCCTCCACCCCCACGCGAGGTGCCTCCTTGCCCCAGCCAAAATTGCAGTGCACTTTTTTCCCCATATCTTTTCCTTCCGAAAGGAAGGAACCCACTGGATCTTAGTCTTAGTGTCTGTCTCCCAGCTTTTCATCTACCTCGATCTCCACTCCCATTTACTGGCTGCCATCCCACTTACCAAGCCAGCTGCATTTCTCTGGGCTCCTGTCCAGCTTCTGCTCCGCTAACAGAGCGGCCCCGTCTCCCCTGCGACCTGCTCAGCCAGCTTCCTCCGCTGCCTCTGGTGAAGGCCACATGAGTGAGAGCGTAGGCTAACAGCTCATCGTACTCACTTTCAATGCTTGGACCCAAATCAGAAATGGATTACTTAGACCAGAGATATTATTGCAGGGACAGTGGAAAGCCCGGATTTGCCTCAGGCAATAGGTATACCAGAACACACAGAAACTTCAGATAACGTCTTCCTACTGAACATAGAATCATAGGGTTGTTTAGGTTGGAAAAGACCTTTAAGATCATCGAGGTCCAACTGTTAACCTAACGCTGCCAAGTCCACCACTAAACCATGTCCCTAAGCACCACATCTACACATTTTTTAAATACCTGCAATAACATATTTTATTTTAGTTTATGCTGGCCAAACTTGGCAGGGATGAAAGCACAGTATATCACTACCTAATGAGTCTTCCGAAACTTGAAATGTATGCTCTAAAGCATAGCTATATCACAACCTTGTAGAGAAAACAGATAATTTATTTTCCATTTCTTGCTCTCAGCAACAACTAAGCTAACTAAAAAAAGCAAAAGCAACCTGATAGAGACATCCAGCATCAATAATTTCATTCACAATAATTAGGATTTATCAAAATTATAACCAACTAAATTCAGAGTCCTACATCAGGAAATGGCGGTCATTATAGTAATAACCGGCTCCACCTATAACAATATTTGCTTTAATGTCTAGTTTTTTGGTTTTTTTTTTCAGATTGTACACACACACACAAATAGAAAACCTGGAGACTTACCATGATTTCATGTCAGTTTAAGTATGTATTTTCCTTCTCATTGAGCTGAGTGTTCCCACTTTATACTGGCATGAGATCAAGAATTCTACCTTTCTGTGTTCGTTTACAGAAAAAAATCTTGTTTTGCAAGTGGATGGAATGGATTTTCATCAATCATAAGCAAATAATTGAATTAAGAATCACATAGCTAGAACTTTATCCAGCAAGAGTAAATGAACTAGCATGATCACACTCTTGGGCATTCTGCTTTAAAGGTCATTACTAATTAAAAATGGAACTTAACATCTTTTTGAATCTGAGAGTTGTAAAAATGTTCTGGTTTTTCCATAGTTTGCCACTCATCAACTACTAGCTGAAGTACTTGTTTTTCTAGATTACTTGCTTTGCTGGCTGGTTTTGGTGTGCAGATGCTGTAGGATTCCTGGTAGATATACTCAAGAGCTTTGGGGATCAAGCACACCGGACCAAGAGAAGGGTGAAGCTCCAGCAAATAAGTGTTCTTCACAGTAGAACTTGAAAACAACAGAAACAAAGCAAGAACAAATAGCTCTCAAATAAGGCCTTTATAAATTGTATACATAAAGAAACCTTGCAATTGCTTAATTTGCAAGAACAAATTGCAATGGCTTTAGTGCACATCAGAAATCAATCATCAAATCTGAAAATAGATCTGAAGCCTTAATAAACATAATTATGGTGGAACACATCTAAGTAGTCTCATTTGCTAATGAAAACAGAAAATGTTTAAAATTATCTTTCGTTAGCTGACATGTTTTATTAACCGCGTTTTCACATCTATAATGCCCGCCCTTTAAAACTGTCTGCACTTGAAAATAAGCCCTCAGATAACCAACACAAAATTAAAATGTATGTTGGGGGAGGAATGTAAACCCTTCACATAACCCGCAGTACTGCACAGCTGCAGGATGGAGAACATGTGGCAGGTCTGTGCTGTGGGTAATATATGGATTCCACACGTTAAAGCAGAATACAGACGCATCCAACCTGACAGTTGTGCTGGAAAGAGTAATAGGCTGTGGCCAAAGGGCAGTGAAAGTTGTGAAGCCAGCTCAGGATACTGATGCAGCAAGTCTAAAGCAGGGCTAACCTCAGTATCCACTTTCATCATTGCTGCTGAATAAATAATCTGTATCCATGGGAATATTAATGTCCCAGGGCACTGCAAGATGCAATTATCAAATCCATTGTCATGAAAGGGCAACGTAAAGGTGATGGGGGAGGAATCACTTTTCTTCTTTGAATGTTTTTCTGGCTGTCTAAATAGAATGAGACTAAATAACACGAGACACTGATCTATTGCTTGATTCACCTTAAGACTGTCATTTTTTCAAATAGTCTTATTTTCAGGCGCTGGATCCCAAATTTTTACAATCAGTCACAGAAACTAGAACAGAAAGAAGTACTGTCCAGAAAAATAAAACTGTATAATTACTCACCAGCTAGTGTTAAGAGAGATAAGCTGCTTAGTAATTACATTATAAGGAAGCCCAAATTCACCAATGCCACCTCTCTGACCTTCCCGCCAAATCTTGTGGACGTATTCCCTCTGGGCATCTATCTAAAACTCAGCAATAAACACAAGTGATATTAGCCAATAAAATTCACACATAGCTAGAAATCAAGACAAAACCAACTATTCTTCATTTAAACATAAGCTGCAAAAATTTCTATTTTTATATATACATAAAAATGTCCAAGCCAATTATATATGTACCCACTCTAGATGAATTATTCCTGCTAAAATTATTTTGAATCTTTCATATTCCTTCAGAACAAATTTAAACTCCAATGATGCTGACAAGGTTGCACTTTTATTACTAGCAATATGGTAGCATTAGTGGCAACAGCAGCACAATAGTAACCTCTTGTACCAAAACCCAAATTTCCGTTTGTGGACAAAAAGCCAAGTTACAAAGGTTAGCTAATTAAACTTCCCAACTTGCAACCTTGGAAATCAAAGCTCAGAGAAAGGAAATATCTTGTGGCAGGATACAGAGGAAAGCTGAGGCAGATTTTTAAACCAGAGGAAAAATGTGAGGATTTCAAATGTGCTTTCATTATTAGCACAGGAAATCACAGCTATCTGAAATATACTGCTTTTCAAAGTGCATTTTAAAGTACAAGCTTCATTTATATTCTTTTTAAAGTCTCTTCTCTCCTACTATAAACAGAACTAGTTCCTTATCCACTGCATTACAGAACAAATATAGATTATAATTTTATTCAGCTTCCACGCATCTCAACTGTTATTTCTAGTTGTCTCAAACGGTAGCAGAGGTGGCTTTCACATGGCATATGAAGCTCTGCAATCTTTCCATCATTTTCTTTCTGATATTGATGAAATGATAGCTTTCTGCTCTTGAGCTTGAAGCCTTCAATTTACCAAGCATCCACAGACTTCATTATTAAATTAGTATTGACCCATCTTAACACTGTAAAACCATGTAGGCTATAACCAAAGCTTCCCATTCTTGATTTCACCTCCAACTTCCCCAAGCTGGATATACTGTAAATTCAGCCTACTTGTTGGTTTACTATGTCACTCGGCAGCTGGAGGTGAAGTTGTAAACAGATGCATTCATCTTTGTAGGTGTTGACAAAATATTCAAGCTTGAGATCAAACCGTGGCTGTTTATGCATGATGTCAGTTATCACTTGGGCCAAAGCAAATCTTTCGTCTGGGTCCAGAGCGTGTTGGTAAGCTTCAAAGTAAGCATCTAGAAGCTGAAGAGATATTCAGAAGCACGTTTAGAAATGCTTATTCACCCAAATATTCATTCTTTGTTGAGGAGAGATTTCTGAACACGGAGTTTGCCACCTGTATCCAACTAACAGTGACCTAGTATGGCATCATGTTTCTGGCACAGGATATCACTTGATGCTTCATCAGAAGACTCAAGAACAGAACATAGAACAAACCGACCATATGAGAAATTTCTTCCAAATCTTGCCCAGTTAACATGTTTTTTTTTCCACTGAAGCATGAAGATTTTTTATTCTGCACATTTTTCCCTTCAAAAAAGTAACAAGACAATGTGCTTACTACTTTAAAAACACCTACTTCTTTCCACTCTAATCCGTTCTCTGTTTCTTTTCCAGCACTCACACTGATTTTGTATCTTTGAAAAACTCCATTTCCCCCAACCTGAAACCTGCAGACTCATCCAAGAGCCTCTGTTACCTCATTTGGCAATGACTGTTACAGTTACCTTACATATTTTGGAGAAACACTTAATTGAAGATGTAATTAAAGATGTACAAAGGCACATGCCCTCTTCAGCCTCCTCTACCAAGAATAGCTGTAAAGTTTTATTTAAATAAAAATTTTAATTACACAGACCCACAACTTAGAGCATAAAAAGAAATGTGCCAAGCATGACACCACGCGAACTCTCAAGATGATGTTGTAGTACTTTTTGCTCAGATGGCAATTAGGGGATTGCAGATATGAACATCCAGTGCTCTTGCTTCTGGACAAATTGGTCATGTCAATATGAAATGATCTAGATCTGTCTATTTTGCATTGGAAGTAGAAAAACATCCGTGCTACTTTCCATACTGAGACCAGAAGACTGTGGAAGAGGAAGATGCAGAAGGGCTTAGGAGGTAACTTGGTAGCCGAGAATTCAGATTTCAATGGAAACAGTCGAGTTCTCTGATTTAGACCTGTCTGACCTGAAGTGTTCTGGAGGAAGCAAAGACAGTGCTTGAGCAACGGGCCATAAGCAAGATTTATATTGGCTAAGCTAAGCTGTCTCAGCTGCTGGACAAGGGGTTATTGTTTCCTCATTCAGAAAGAACTCTGTCCCAGCTGGAAACAAAGCTAACAAGAACCACTTCCATTTCATTTCAGCTAAAAGCAAAAGACCTCCAGCAACAGTACATCTGTACATTTAATCCTGCCTAGGGAGTTGGGTTGTGAGAGCAGATCAAGAATATACTCTTTGAGGGTTTTGGAAGAGAATTAGTGCATTGTTGCTGTAGAGGTTTCATTCTTCTCTGCTGGGAGTTTTTATTCCCAAAAGAAAGCAAGTTTCCTTATATGGAAGGCCTGTGATAAAAATAAAGGTGGAGTCACAGAGGTAGCATGAGCATACAGCTGTGGAAAGAGAAGTCTGTTAGGATGAGAACAGAAACTTTGTGAACTAGACAATTAGACAGTATTTTATATAGCTCTGTAACACAAAGCACCTCTAAGAAAACAGGAGAGTGGCCTTAGGAGATTTCCTAAACTACATACAACTATTTTAGTTTAAAAGCTTTTCTATTTATAGCCTCTTCAGTGGTACACAGGAGATGCCCTAACACCCTCTGGCATTCCTATTTTGAGAGCTGCCCTCTGTTACTCCAGGACTGAGAACAAAACATTGCAAGTGTGTGAAGGCAACCTCAATTAGCGCCATTTCTTACTGCTTCTGAAGCAGACTAACTGTTCCTTTCCCCTTCCTGACACTCACTGCATTGTCCTTGGGACTGGTGAGTCCCATAGGCAGAAATATGCTTCCAAGTTCCTCTGGGTCCCTTCCTCTGCACTTGTCTACTCTTCATCGTTCAAGACTGAAGTCTTTGGGCAGAAACCCTGCATGCTTTCATTTCCCATGGTAAAATACAGACTCATGACTAGATTCAGAGAGAGGAAGGGGAAAGCCCGCAGGACGTGCAGCAGCCCTTGTGAATGGCAAAGCTACGAATCACTTAATACACATTTTTAGTGTTGGATTGTTGGGTTTTTTAAACTCCATACTAAATAATGGCATTTTTTGCTCAAATAGAACCATAGTATCATAGACTGGTTTGGGTTGGAAGGGACTTTAAAGATTATCTACTTCCAACCCCACTGCCACAGGCAGGGACACCTCCCACTAGACCATGTTCCTCAAAGCCCCATCCAGCCTGGCCTTGAACACTTCCAGGGATGGAGCATCCACAACTTCCCTGAGCAACCTGTTCCAGTGTCTCACTACTCTCACAGTAAAGAATTTCTTCCTAATATCTAATCTAAATCTACCCTCTTTCAGTTTAAAAACATTACTCCTCATCCTATTGCTACACGCCCTGATAAAGAGTCCCTCCCCATCTTTCCTGTAGGCCCCCTTTAGGTGCTGGAAGGCCGCTATAAGGTCTCCTTGGAGCCTTCTCTTCTCCAGGCTGAACGACCCCACCCCTCTCAGCCTGTCTTCATAATAGAGGTGCTCCAGCCCTCTGATCACCTTCATGGGCCTCCTCTGGACTCACTCCAACAGGCCCATGTCCTTCTTATGTTGGGGGCCCCAGAGCTGGATGCAGTACTCCACGAGGGGTCTCATGAGAGTGTAGAAGAGTTAAATAGATTAACTCACAAAGAAGAAATAAATTTATAATATATATAGAATCATATATATAGGTTTTATTAATAAATGGATTATTTTTTTATGCTGTAACATACAAAATATATCTCTGGTTCCTTCTGACCAAGGGTAATCCAAATGATGGGGCTAGCCAGCTGCAGACTGAGTCTCTTTACCCTGGGCTTCACAAAGATGCAATGATTACAATTCTAATGACAGCCATAAAAAGTTCCCTGCTCCAGTCCCAGAAAGCAGGGACAGCCAGGACCACAGGAATAATTTGCATCTTGGACTTCCTGGTGGCCCAGGCTCCTCCAGGCTGGACCTGATTCTTCCTAGTCTGCATGTACTCCATTCCCTGGCACGCAAACAGGGGCAGGAAACACTCTGCAGTTTTGCTTTGGAGATGGTCTTGTCCTTCACAATCATCTTTTCCAGTGGTAGATGACTTTCCCTAAGGCCTTACAGAAGTGCTTCCAGCCCCTGGCACAGCAGACACAGATGCTGCTGTCTGACAGCAAGAGCACATCCGCTCCCTTGTTGCAAAAGCCATTACACATGGTCCTTTGGACCAAACTCACAGCACGCAGGAGCTCCAACCCTCTGCACCCATCCCAGCACCAGGCTTCCAAAGCATCTGAAACCTGTACCACCAGCCGTGGTTGCTGGCTCTGACATCCATGTGTATACACACAAAGGGAAATGCAGTTGAAAGGGAACCTTACACAACCTGAAGCGAACAGATTGCAAATCACTGTTTTCAGACCAAGAAAAGCTTCTGTACCTGGCATTTTTTTTCCAAGAAAGCAGTTTCACAGGTGCAGAAGTCAAGCAGCACAGCACATCGATCCACAGAGGCATGTGCCCAGCCAAGGATGTTGCTGCCACTGAATTGCTCACAAGTTACATTGCCTAAGCCAAAAAAATTAAGTAGAAACCAAGCAGATGCCAGTATCAGAGGGACTTCCACATGCCTAGAGTCCCAGGACTTGTGGTAATTATTTTTATTTATAGCACAGGGTTGTGGGTTTTGCTTGCCAGGGAACCCCAGGCCAGAAAAATATTTCAAGTCCCATAAGTTTTGGAGGGCCCCAGAGTATTTTTGCAAGGCAAAGAACAAGCACACCAGGCATTTGGTTTAAACATATCTCTTCCATCATCTTTTAACAAATATTCCTTGAGAGGTTGGAGTTCAAAAGACCCTTATCAAGAAATAAAGCTAGAGAAAGCACAAGAAAACTAGGGGAGGAAAGTGAAGAGAAACTTAATTTTTCACAGCACCAAATCATGTTTGGACCTCCTCATCTTCACTCTCAGACCAAAGAAAAGCAGCACGGAGTACTCAAAGATAAATTTTACAAAGAGATATAGCAGGGCAGAGTGCTGACCCAGGGGAGGGCTTTCTTTTCAAAAGGCTTGCTATTAGAAAATACAGTCTTCATACTTTAAAAATGACTGTGAAGGAAGGAAAAAAAATCACTACAAATGTTGCTACACAAGCAGCCCATGAGAAACCCTTAAAGAAATCATGCTTTTTGTTTCCTGGCTGTGATAATTTTGACAATAAATGATAAATCAAGTAGAGTGAATCTGAGATGTTTAGAGCTGCAGGGTTAAAAATCAGCCATGGGGTAAATAGAAAGGGCTTCAGCAGCTACTCTCAGCTCCAGACTTTAAGTGTCTTATTTTTCAAAAGCTGAACAAAAGAGTAATTTGAAGTCCACGATCACTGGAGAAGTCAGCATTAAAAGTGTTTGGGTTCATGGCACACAGAAAGAGACCATAACAAGAAGGAGCATAAGGAGCTAGGACAGGTTGTACATGATCAGTCCTCAAGTGTACTATGTGAGGGTGATAATGAAGTGACCTCTAAACAGAAGAACTGCTGTACCAGACTCATTCAGTAGTCTGCCTCCTGTAATGACAGAGTCACAGAATGCCTGAGGTTGGAAGGGATCTCTGGAGGTCATCTAGCCAAACCTCCTGCTCCCAAGCAGGGTCACGTAGGGTGGTTTGGCCAGGACCGTGTCCAGTCAGATTTTTGGTATCTCCACATTTGACTATCTCTCAGCAACCTGTGCCAGTGTTTGGCCACCTTCACAGTAAAAAAGTGTTTTCTTGTGTTCAGATGGAATTTCATGTGTTTCAACTTGTGCCCAGTGCCTCTGGTCCTGTCAGTGGGGACCGCTGAGAAGAGTCTGGCTCCCTCTTCTTCATTCCCTCCCACCAGGTATTTATACACTCATTATACTCCTGAGCCTTCTCCAGGCAGAACAGTCCCAGCTCTCTCAGCCTGTCCTCATATGAAAGATGCTCCAGAAAAATATCCACAATGAAGATCTTCAGGTGACTTCAAAGGAGGTCCTAGCAGACGTTTAGGCATTCACAGGTTTGTAAAGGTTTTTGGTCATCTTAATCCTCATCTCTGTCTTGCATTCTCTGTCAGAACATTCAATTTTAGGGACCAGAGATTTAAGAGATATTTTGTGCAATTATCTGAATATCATACATGTTTGTGCCATTTATTCACTGTTTTCTATTGGCCCTCCCACCATACTTTCTACAATTACAAGTTTCTTCGTCCTCACTATTCTAGAAGTACAGCTGCTCTTTTTGGAAATCTGTAATAGAGTCTGCCTCAACTCAATTCTCACCACAAAAAAAAGCAGCAGGAAAAAAGGAAGTCTAGAACATCAAATATTTTGCAGCTTCTTATTTACAACTGAGAAAAGTTTAAAAGTGGTGGGAGGTAAATTTAGTTCTGCAGAAAAGCAATCTAATACATTAATTAAAAGACATTCAGAAACAATTAACATTTTTCTTTTCTGACTCTCTCTCTGTGCCTTGAAGATGTGCTTGCTCATTATATTACTTAACTACATCAGTAAATGTCCCTTCTGTGTTATTTTCCCCTCCAGGATGACTTTGATGTCTGTGACCCCAAATAAGTGCGAAATTGTGACATTAACAACGTGTGACAAGCAATTCCACATGCTCAGTTAGGTCTTTGTGACACATTTATCACCTAGCTAACTACGATAGGATAACGAAAGGTCCCAAAAATCCAGTCAGCATTTGGTCTTGCAGAAGTACAGCAACAATTCAAGAAGTTATAGGATCGACCTACTTTGAAAACAGCAAACCAAATTATCACAGGTCTTTTGGACCTGTAGATACCTTACTTTTCTCTTTCTCGATGTACTGGCTGGCCACAAGCAGCAGCTGGTTCTCAAGCTCCTTCAGGTCCTTTAAAGCCACATCATATATTATGTAAACGCCCCGCTGGTTCTGTGTGTGAATATATCCATCTTCACTAGTGTGAAAGTCGTCATGGATTTCCACCTCTGCAAACTCCATGAACCGAGCGCTGTGGATCTATGCCATGAAAAACAAACACAGAGATACAAGCAGCTCTGCAAGGATTGCAATTCTGTATAATCAACAGATCTAAGGGTGGACCTGGCCTAGGAACGTGAGGAACATGGTATTTTGCCACTAACAAAGAACAGTATAATAAAATATTGCCAAGATATTATTTTTTACAGGTAACACCTACACTGTGGCTTCATTTATACTATCATGGAGTAACACAAACTGTATGAAATTACTATTGTGCCTAGTTTTTCCTTTGGGCATACAAATCCACCGAAAGCATCAGGGAGGCATCAAAATGAGAAGATTGGCTCTTGAACTAAGGTAGAACTTTTTTCCTTTTTTAATTTATCTCAAATTTGGGAAAAAGTCTCTTAAATTCTGATATTCAAATACGAAGTCAACATATTTTTTAAAACCTTCTTGGGTAAGTTACACTTGCAAGATTTGGAGATAAGCTTACACGCACAAACACTTTATCACTAACTAAAAGGAACGCCCATTGACTGATGTCCCCAGTTGCTGTGACATCAGCATTTGTTCAATAGAATAGTTTAACAATGACCTTATTTTTCAAAAAAAGCATCAGCATCTATAAAAGAGAGTCATCTACCTTGGCAGTGAGTCACTACTTAGCTTGGTAACACCCTAGGCAAGAATCCAGTACTGCAGTCAGCAGAAGTGGCGTTAGCTTTCAAAATATTCTGTTTCTTGACTAGGAGTGCCACAAAGGGAATTACATACACCTACCTCTTGGTGTATAATTACAGAAGTTAATCTCCCAGTGTAAATAAGCACTTGGTATAGGGGTATAGCCATAGAAACCTTTAAAAATGGTTCTTCTTGTAAGAAGCTAGCAAGCAAATACAAGCTCCTCAGTTCCCACTGTTTGTTTTTACTGTTTCCTGGTATGTAATGCACCTTTGTTCTCACTTCAGTGCCAAATAATGATGCACAATGTATTGGGACTTCCTCCTTTCACTGGCTTTCCTAACACCTGCCTTTACAAGATTCCCAACGCTACCCAAACTTTAGCTGCTAGCACCCGGATGTCTCAAAGGAAAGGAAAAGGTCTTTGCTTTAGTCATGGAAATCTTAATCAAATTTAAGCATACTGGGAAGAACAGCTTGCCATCCTCACAGATCTATGCTGCATCAGAATTAATTCTTTACCATAAAGTTAATGAGGCAGCCCTGCAAAATGTATGCATTATTTGAACATAATGTTTGATCAGTCTGGTCAGGTTCCTTTCCTTTTCTGTTCTGCATGTTCTGCATGTTCATGCTGTTCTGCATTCTCTGTTCTTTCCTTATTCTTCTGGACAGACTATTTGTTTCACCGCTCTTAGCGATGTGGTGCAGAATTTGCTAAAGGTTAAATCAAAGCCCTTTACAGAAGAATTATATTCAGCTTGATTTAGGTAAATAACTGAGCGAATACTGGGCTGACTTCACCATAGCAGGTAGAAGGGGCTATTAGTTGTGTTTTTAAACAACCTTATGGAGAACATTCATTGAAATATCTTTGCTGTCAAGCCCTTGATTTTTTTTTCCAATGATTCCTGCTCTGTCCCACTCTTAAAAATCTCAGTCAAGACTACTGCATTCTGCAGAAGGGGCATGTGACTACAGAACTGAAGACTTTCTCCCTGTTGTGTTTGTTTTGGGAGTCATATTTTCAAGAGACTACCCAAGCCCTCTAAATACTACTTATGCCAATAAAAAACATTAATACCCAGTTATATGTCTGTAGCAACAAATCAAGTAACTGGATATTTATGTGCGATGTTTTTTGCCTGCAGGTTTTTGCTTTCCTTCTCTAGCTCTGCTCAGGCTTACTGGGGCTTGACAAATCCCTTTTGAGTTATAAAGCCACAGTTATGCCCCTACGTATATTTTATCTACTTTATTCCAAGCTGAATCTCAGCAGGGGACAGAAAAGAGTTTTAATTTGATGTGATGCATTGTTTTGTAGGGCCTTCTGTCATTGGAACTCATGTCTCTGATAATCTCCATCCCACGCAGTCTGCTAAGAAGGGTGCAACACTGCCTCTGAATCTCAGTTTTGGACACATTGCAAACTGAGCCATCACATGGGCTCACAGCTTACAACGCGGTGGGATTCATAACACAGGTATGCCTCCGATTTTGGGCATAGAGTAGACGCTAAAAGTGTTTTAAAAACAATGCTACATGCTTCAGGTTTATAGCACATGCCAGAGAGTATGTTAGATAGGTCTCAATTAGTTTGCCAGTAAAATGGCTTTATTATTGTTTCATTTTTGAGAGACAGTCTGTGCCGTATATTTTAAAAAAAGAAACACATTAGAAACTCTTGTTCAGGAAATACCATTGCCCCGCTTGTAAATTTCTTGCCAATTAAACTGTAATAGGATTAGTAAATATTTATCTAAGCTTTAGTTGAAGTTCAAGTATATATATCCATATCCATGTATTAGTTCAGAGGAAGGAGAGGCCACTGTGAAATAACCTCTCATCGTCTGGGGCTCCCTGAAGTATTTCACAGCTAATCTCCAGATCAGAAAGCACTTAAACGGAAGGTCAGGATTGATCTTTGCATCATTTCTTCTATGACAGAAAAAAAGGCAATGAACATAAATGTATATTATGCAGAGTTCAGAAGGTGAGTTTGTCACAACGTCTGCTTCCCAGAAAACTGACACCTCCCATTGGAAAACATAAATCTTTAAATTACTTTTTCTGACTTGAAAATTTAAAGATGCTGGACCACCCAGTTCAAAATTTTTTAAGGGGGAAATCACATTTCTCTAGTTCTGAGTAACCTTTCATTTAGGAATTTTAATTGATTAGATTTTAAAGGATAAATGTGACCATATCAGAAATAAAACTAAAGATACCTTAAAAATATCATCAACTCCATGTCCTCCCCGCACACTTGTCATTTCAAAGAGGCTTAGATTTTATGTTTAGGGACACCAAGTTTTTTTTCTGATATTTTTTTGTTTTTTGCAGGGGGGGTGGGGAGGGGCTTGAAGTCTTAATATAAGCAACAAACAGCAGCAGGAAGCCTACTTCCTTTTTGGTTCTAGCCACAATTCTTCTATGAAGTGGCTTGTGTGTTTGTTTCTGTGTGTTTCTACAGAAAAAAAAAAAAAAAAACCCAAAACAAAATAAAAAAAAACAAAGCCCAGACAAACAGGTTTTCAGCAAATGAGAAATAAATGTGAGAGCTCAAAATGTTGAAAAAACTCCTATTAAAATACTACTGTGCTTCTTCAGGCTTTCTACATGAGAACTTTGGGATGAGTGTTAGCTAGCAGAGCTGCAAGGAAATTATACAGCTCAAAAGACAAAATACTATATAACATCTAAACCACTAATCTCAGCATTACGTATTGATTTCAGTATATTTTACAAAAAAAGTCAGGGAAACCAAAGTTCAATAAGCCTTATGAATTTAATTCAAATTATTTTTCCCATCTGTGAAGCTCAATGTACTAATTATATCACTTCAGCCACATGCCCTCATACAAGGTTAAAAAAAACCTAAGTCCTAACCTCTAGCCAAATCTAAAGAATACATTTTAGAAGGCATTAGGGGTTACTTAAACAAGAACTTCCATAAATTGCAAAATGCCTCAGATTTCTCAGGAACATGTACTCTGTGTGATAATCCTACACTTAAAAAGGCCCTAGTTTAAGCACAGCCAACAGCACTGGTCTAAGTAGATATTTATCTGGCAGGTAGTATTGACATTATAATTCTGTGTGTCTGAAGTCTCTCAGAGGTTAGCTCAGACCGCTGGTAGATACGGGTGTTTCTCTGTCAGGTGTAAGGTGAGACACATGGTTCTGAGGAACAAGCCACACCGAATCCCTCAGACGATTCAGGAATTGATCACAACATAGCTTGCAGGGAAGAGAGAACTGGATTAGGTACTCCTGCTGAAGCACACGTTTTGGAAGACAAAGTCTGGGTGGTACCTCACCTTGTAGTCTGCCGGCGTGTAGTGAATATATGGCTGTGAACTCAGGCCACCAAAAGCACCGGTGCTTCCTTTGGCAGCGCTGACCCAAGAGGTGTCTTCTGCACTGGGAATTAGGTGACCAGCCTTGAAGGAGAGGCCGGAGGTACTGATGGTCAAGCTTCTCTCCACAGACCTGAAGTAGTTAAGGATCCCCAGGCACAGTTGCTGAAACAAACCGGAGCAAATGCACAGTTGCATTTTCAGTTGGATGACAGCTCCCCTCTTAAAAAATTAAGTCCGATCTCTGCAGATTTTATGTTGAGTGTTTTTACCTTTAGCTCCCGGAGTCTCAGGTGGTGTAAGAAAAGAAGGGACAAGTATGCTTCTCTCCTCACCACATGCTCCCGGTGGGCAGTCATTGTGCCCTCTTCTAATCCTAGCAGCCACAAGCTGCCTGTATAACTATACCTTTTTTCCAGACACTTTTGCTACTCAAGGAGATTTCTAAACCTTTCTAAGCAGGCGATTTTGCTATGTCTGTTGTCCAAGAGAAGGCTGCTGCTGCCTACGGGACTGACTCTCGTGGAAACCTGTGGTATGGAATAATGGAAAAGGATGGCACTACTGCTTCTGTCAGAGAAACAGTAGGTTGATATCAATTTTTCTTCTTTCCTTCTGTTTTTTTTTTAAATATATACATACATATATATACACATAAACAATTTTTTACCCTCTTTCATTCTTCTTTCTGAAGGATGCCGGAGGCTTACCAGAGCTGATGTTTCCTACATCCTCCCCACTCTGAGCCACAGCTGTGTTATTATCCTCAGTAGTTAGTTCCTAGTTCCAACACACATAGTTAAAAATTGGTGTGGTAAGTATGCGTATGATTCTTATTTGACAGCTTTATGCATAGGCTTTATCATAACAAAAGGAAAAGAAAAGGCAAGGAAGTTCCATACTGGAGGACATTCATAATCCAGCCAGCAGTGAAATTATCGTGGCATATAACTCTGCAATATTTGATTGCTTTCCAATCCTTAGTGACCTGAGACCCTGAGCTGTATGAAAGAGCTATGCCCATTCCAAAGACAAGACCACAGCAAGGGTCAGATCAAGGAACTTTTCCAAAGAAATTCAGAACACCTGGTTCATCAAAACCTCAACCCAGTTATGGCTAGTGACATGTCTGACCTCCTAGTCCATCCTTTTTCCTCCTGCTATAAAAGAAAAACTGATCTCTGGGCTCCAGCAGATCATAGACTGAGCATGGGGCAAAATCATAGTGTGGCAACAAAGTAGTAACATCAGACTCAGCTGTAGAAAAGTTTTACTATGATGTATACACAACAACCCCAATAGAAACATATATTAAATGCTCTAGCTAACGTTCTGTAAAATTAATTTCAATACTTGTATTTTTTCCTCACTCCTTTCCAGCACACTCAACAATGTAGCACACAGGGCAGCAGAAGAGCAGCAAGCAGGAAAACAGCTATACCTGCCTTGTTATCAGCTCCATCAAGGCTTTCTCACGTGCATCAGGAGCTACTCCAACAACATCAGTGAAATTAAACTGGCATTAGTACCAGTGTAAATGAGAGGATCACTATGAGTCACACAGTATTTATTAATTGTGGAACACTATGGACAGTGATTTACTAGGTGTTAATACCATTAATTTCTCAAACAATCAAGTGTATAAGAAAAATTTGTCCTCTTAACCCACTTCTCTACTCCAATTTATTTTACCACTTCATTTGAACTTGGATGGCATAAGTTGGAATTCTTTTCAGTGTGTTAAAGAGTTTACAGCATTGATTTTGGCATTGTTTTTTTCTGATTAGAGAAAATTCTATTAATGTATCTTCACAAGCACCCGCTTGTCAAATTTATCCTGCTCAGCTTGAGACATCCTAACAAAGTTACTCATAGAAGTGACACAGATAAACTCAGGACTACATTGGCTGTTCTATAAATTTGCAAGTTGACATGAGTATATTGTCTCCAAAAATTCCTTCAAGCCACACAAATCTTGATGTCAAACTGTCAAACAATGAATTCTTTACATAATCCTTGCAACGATAGATTATCTGTTAACTGATATCTCTGTCTGATCACCCTCACTCATCCTGTCCTCGTTGACTCCAAAGGTCTAATTTCTTAAATTTTAGAAAAACTAGGTCCTTCAATCTCTATTACTTAAACTAATTTGAGGTCAAATAGAATTGAAACACATTTTCCTGAATCAACAGCATTAATTGTACATCTATTAAATATCACAGTAAGTATATGGACTAAGCATGGGATGAAGCATTTTCACTTAAAATTTCCACTTTAAAAAGACACGAACAATGCTGCCTGAAAAATGCCAGTAAAATGAGGAAAAAAAGGTAGCAGCTGAATTTTTGTTTTAAAAACACTGAGATGTGGACAGAGCTTTTTTTTGTGAAAGGACTCATTCGAGCTTTGCTATACCATCATGACTAGATTGTTTGAAAATTAGGTTTTTAATTAACCTAATGCTGCTGAGATCAGTCATGTGCCTTGCATTGTCCCCAGATAGGTACCCTTTCCCAACCCAGTCATGGACTCAGTGCACTTGACAGAAGATGTACAGTGCAATCATATCTTTCTTTCTTTTTTTTTTCATTAATCATCATGTAGCTTGCATGAGGCATGAGTCAATCCAATGTTGTTTTTTTTCCTAAAGTTTTCATTAAGTAATCAAATATTTCCTGGTCAGTGTCAGCCTGACATAGGAAGAACTGTATGTGTTCACACGTGTGAGATTTTCCTGACAGAAAGCTGCGGATTTATTTTTGAACACGGAGTTGGTATCAGGCTTAGGGCTGAATAGTAAGCAGGAAAGAGGGAACGGGGAGAGGCTAAATGCTGTCTCTCTCCCCCTGTTGCCTTTCTCCTGCTCCTTCATCACTTGCTGCCCCACTTGGTCCTGGCCAAGGGCAGGGTGCAAGAACTTCTTATTAACATTGGGGCTGCATCCAGTCCCGGTAGCTGAGACCTTTCCTCTTTAAAAAACAACAGCAGAGCAAGGATATTGTTTAGTCCTTTCTTAACTTGCCACCAGGGCCCACTGGTGTGGGCAAGCAGGCACGGGTACAGTGAGCCAAATGAAGCACCGGGCTGCAGATACATGAACTTCTGGGATGCAACAGTTCTGTGTGTAATGCTTTTATACTTGTCAAAGCAGCAGCTGTGAACAACTTCTGAGTCAGAAGGACAACAAAGAACCGGGGAATCAAAGTCCTTCTTCATCAAAGGGACACCTTCAAATTCCGAGGATTAGTCACAGAGCTCGCCACATAAGGCATGGCACAGTTACTACAAATTCCCCAGATACCAGCGAGGTAGGTCCTACTTCTCATTCACTACCCCCCCAGCTAGGCCGTTTGTGGGGTTTTTTCTCTTCTTCAAAACTTGAAGATCTCTCACAGTTTCTGCTCTCACAGCTTTTGAACCTCCATGAGGCCATGCCCACAAACGCCGCTTCCTCCCTGAGTGGAGGAACTTGCTATCACACCTGCCCCTGCACAAAGCAGGCATCCTCTGTCTGCTGGATGGCCTCCAGCAACCAAGACATGCCGCCGTCCTTCCTCCCCTCTCCTCCGTACACACACGCTAACCCATTCCCTAATCCCACACTCTCCAGTAAATACTAGGGCAGGTTTACATCTCTTGCAGCCAAATTCACACCCCAGCTCTGCTACAGGCACGTACGCATGTTATTTTTAGGTAGGTGTGACCTCGTGCTTCTTGTGTTATGACTGGACTGGTGGCTGCACAGCAACTAGTGAGCCCCAAGGAGGAGAGGACACCACGTATGCAGCTTGGGCATGCAACCGTACGTTGCAGCTGGGCAGGTCCTGCTTAGCAGCACTAACAGGAGACTGAATTTTGAAAAAGAGGAACATTGGTATCCAAACAGAAATCTGTCAGAGAGCCCTCTATCAGAGCTGACAAATGCCTGCTAGACATGTTAATTGACCATTATTCATCATTTCCCCTTCCAAGTACCTGGTGGAGCTCATAGATCTCCTTCCAGATGTGATCATAGATCTGCTGTCCTGCGGCACGAGCAGAAGCGGCAGAACTCAACCGTGCACGATGTGGTTCAAACACCGCCGCCGCCGCATGTTCCTGGAGACCCTCCATCACCCTCTCCATGTCCAAGACCTTGTTTCAAACCACACCAAATACAAACAAAAGATTCACGAGGCAAAACGAGTCAGCGTGCCAGCCCTCATCCCGCAGTGAGTCAGGGTCAGTTCAGAGCACCTAGTGAGGGAGCCTCTGCAGCACCACTCGTTAGTCCTTCTCCTTTATTTGGGAAAGCTGTCTGCTGCGCTCTCTCCAAGGCGAAAATGCAGAAGCGGATTTGCCTGTCACAGCCTATGGAGGGAACACACCAGATAAGAAAGAATGCAAAAGCACTTTTTTTCTAACTGAGATTTACGGAGGGGAGGGACTACCGGGTAATCCCTCTCTCCCTTCCTGTTATCCCTCACCTTTTAGGAGGTGTACATGTTTCTTGACCAAAACCAAACATGTCGTATTTGGTGAACAAACCACTATGGAAAAAAATGAGGAGAATTATCTCTTTTTCATTGTCTCAGTGAGCTGCAGAGCCATTTTAACTTTTGTTAGTGGTGATGACAGCTTTTGCTCAAGCTTTCCAGAAAAATTATATGCCATGACAAGATTTGAAAGAATGGTTTCTTTGTGAAATATCTGGCATGGGTAAAAGGTCTGAAAACAGGGATCGTAAAAGAAAGCTTATTTCAGTCCTAACTTTTTTAAAAAAAGACCATAAATGGCTAATCTTTCTAAGAGTATCATCAAAATCAAATCCATTCAATTATTTAAAATATTGTAAAGCCAGCTTCAGCTGCAAAGTCTACACATCCACCTTCTGATTTCTGCAACTTAAAAATAATTCTCTCTCAAATGCTTTGTGAGACCCACAAAAGTAAATAATGAATGTTAAATAGAAACCAGAGAGACTAAATATATACAGAGTATCGAAAAAAAAAAAACAGGTTAAAAAATATTAGTAAAAAAGTAATTTTTAAAAAACACGCCTAATCTTGTAGGACTTTTTTTAATTGCCACTTATATCAGAAGTAGAATTTGAAGAACATGGCCATGCTTCAGCAATTATTGGCATCAGTAAAATTCTGTTGATATGAATTCTAGCAAAGCATTGACAGGAATTCTAAGGGGATTAACATCAGGAGTTTTACAGGACTCATCTTTATCATATGTTTTGAACAAAGACGCTGAAAAGTCAAGACAAATGGAACCTTGCTTAACACAGTAGGAAAAAAAATAATCATTAAAAAGGCGGAGGCAGGGGAGCAATTACCCCCTTTCTAGACAGTAAGGGATCTTCAAGCCTGAGGACAGAGGTATTTGGATGGACTACAGCAGTGGTTCCTTGGGGAGAGAAGACCAAGGAACCTGGTGACATTTCAGGGCTGAAATAGCCTCATGTGAGCTGGACACGTGGCTTAGGCTGCTCTGGTGTACCCAACACCGCCTGGGCACTAAAGGAAGAAAGAGACAGCTCACCAAGGACTTTCCATTTGGCGGGAATGTGATTATTGATAGAAGAGGGCACATAGGGGCACGACTCCTCTACAGCTCTTCAGAGAAGGGATTTCTTTTCTGGTTCCTGTGTAAAATTGGAAGCTGAACTACAAAGTTCTTAGTGGTTCAGGCTCAGCCAGGGGATGAGAGGCAGTAATCTCATCCTCTGATTGCCAGAGCGGTTTTGCTGGCTGAGATATTTATACAGATCCAGTCCTATAAGAGCAGTTCACCATCTTAATTGCAGGAGATCTCCTCACCCGTGAGGGGCAGAGATCTCCTCTTAGACCAGTTTTATGGATGAGGATACCAGACCTGCTAAAGTTTCACTGGAAAGATGTGGCAAGATCCCAGTGCACCTGACCAGCCTCTCATGCCCCGCAGTTCATCCAGGCACCTGCAGCAGGCGGGAACGAGCAGAGATAACCAGGCATGGGCAACTCAGTCCTGCAGGGTACGGTCAGTGAGTAAAATGCAATTAGGATAAATTAATACCACTCTTCACAGATGGCCACCATTTGCAAGACAATGATGTGAGGTATTAGGAGTGCCTCAGGCTCATTGTGGATGCAAAGCAGGCGCGGTCTATGAATGCACACTGCCATTTTTCCAGGGAGGTTGGATGGTGGCCAGCCTAGACAGAGCTGTCCTGCAGCACATCCTTGAAATGGCCAAAAATGGCAATGTATCACCAGAATCGAGAGAACCTGTGAAGCTAGAACCAAAATAGAGAGACACTCAGTAACCACTCCCCGGGGCACAGGCAGTCTGTACATTGTGCCCTACCAAGTTCGAGACTTGTACCTCACTGTTGGAGTGCTTTGACTTGTCTTTTGAGCACAGGTCTGAACCTTGGTCACATTAGAAGAAAGCTGTTCTGAGCAATCCCTTTGACACAAATTCCAGGACTGATTTTGACCTGACTTAGGTGAACTTTAGAGCTTTTGAATATTTATGCAAGTGTTCAAGCTGCCTTTTGAAGCCACTGAACTGAGAAAGAGGTAGAAAAATATCTCTATGGCACCTTAGTAATGGGTCTTTAATGAATTCAGGTATAGACACACAATACATAAACCTAAAGCAACCTTTCTCTAGACATTTCAATTTCCCTAGAAGTGTCCAATAAATAAATTAAAATCCTTTTAAATTAAATCACTTTAAGTTATATTACCTCTACAAATTTTGAATGAAGGTCCATCAGCTTATCAACTTTTTTCCATTGTTTCAGTTTTATCCAAAGCTTTTGCTGCCAGGGATCTACTTTAGGCTTAATCTGGTCAAGATAAAAGTAACCACAATACTTATGAATGCTTTTGGTACAGGAGGCAATATTTAGTAAGGGAAGTGCAATACATTCACTTTTTATTTTCAACTGACATGAAAAGGGGCTCTTGACTATACAGAAATATAGTAGTTTGATACGGTCTGAATGATGAAAAAAATCATGACTCTATTTGTCAAAAGAAACATTTTAGACTTTAATTGCTGAAATGTATCCTGGTACATCCTGAAGACTGGTTAGGACTAACACAACTGAAAAAGGAAAGTTCCTCGTAATTACCTTTAAAAAAGGGATCCAGTTGGCTCTCTTTCTCAAAGCCCTGGCTGGATCTAGCGCGCCGCAGTTCTCTGACCTAGAAACCTCTGTGTCATAAACTGGAAACATTCTCATTGTCTGCTGTTTGCAGAAGACGCTTCTAAATTTTTGGACAACCTGAAGCATAAAAGGAGACAGTACTGTTATAAAGTTCCCAAGCTGGATATTAAATCCTATAGCAAAGTAATACTGCATATTATCAGCCCCCAAAAAATAAATAAATGGAGTGATAAAGTGACAAAGGAGACATTCTGGTCCTATGTTTTCTTTCCTTTCCAGCAGACACAATGAAACTCCCTGCTGTTAATTCTGGAGCTTCCAAAAAGAAGACCAGGGTTTTCAAAAGCACTTACTGTCTTTCAGTCAAAGTCAATGGCAAATTTATTATCACGGGCTTTGGTAGGCGCAGCATTAGCCTGGAAGATGTACTTTGAAAATCCTGTTCAAAACCGAGTAAACCCCTGCCAGCCTACAATGAAGGTAATTTACAGCGTTGCCCGGTTGTGTAAACATGTCTGCCCGTGCTTATCTCGGATAGTTCGGTGAGTTCAGCTGGACTAGTCAAATGTTAATTTGATGAGAGACTTACAGATCAGTTTATGCAACCCAACCTTTGTCCTTTTCAGCTGTACCACCTGTTCTCATACAAGGTGCTATTGGTAAGGCAAGCCATGTATTTAAAAGCAGTGTGTTATTTCTGTTTAACAGTTACGCGTCTCCTTTGGACCTTGGACACACGGTGGAGATTTTCGGTTGGTTTTGCCTTTTGAGTGACCGAAAAGCCAAAACCCGGCGTTTTCCTGCTGGTAACCCCGGAGCTGGGGAGGCTCGGCGAGGTCCTGGGCGATGGTGTGTCGCAGCCGACCTCTAGTGGAAGTACCACAGCTCGGGGAGACACCAAACAAGGGCAGGAAAACTCGAGAAAAACGCACAAAAAAAGCGCGAGTGAGAGCTGGGAGAACAAAGGTACGGACTCGGGGCCATGATGCTGAAAATACGAACGTCAGCAATTACTCTAGCTTAATGAGAGTGAGCCGGGCTTTGCTGCACCCTGTCAAGAGCAAAAACACCCACAATCTTATTTTTCCACGATGCAAAACACTGACTTATAATAAATGGAACTTCCTTGCATACTTTTAAAGACTTTTTAAAATTTTCTTTCTTTTTTTTTTTAATATTGAGAAATACATTTCAGTTACCAGGGAAAAGAGCTCCATCTCATCAGCTGAGTTCTTGAGGTCCTTAAGGTTGTAGCCAACACCAAAGTGAGAAAGCAGAAGCTGGAGCTGAGGTTTCAGCTCCTCAGTTTCAGTGCTGTGCCGGGGCAAAGTGAATCCAGTGTCCTTGTGGCAGGATTCTGCAAAAAGCCATAATCAGACCAGCTGGAGAACATCAACACAGAANTAAGAAAGGGCCTTCCACCAGGCCCCAAAAGACTAACAGCTATTGCAGATTGGGGCACCTCCACGGTCCTTGGAGGAGTGCCTATCTTCTAGCATGGAAAAGATGCCAACTAACAAATCCTACTGCCTGAACAGAGGCCTGGCTCAGGGGTGTACAACATTCTTCTCACACACACCCCTCCCAAATCTTCACATGCCACAAGAACTTCAAGTATGTTACTATTTCAGGGTTATCACTCCTCCAGTATCTGATTCTGGCATGACGCTGCTATTGCAAACTTCAGAAACAAGGGTGTACTGGGGATGGCTGAGTTAGGCCTGGTATCAGTGTTGAGCAACATAGCACCCACTTTTAGAAGAACTGAAATGTTTTCTTCTCCTTCTTTACCTCATCTCAGGCTTGCTCAAGACTTTGAAGGATATCAGTATTCCTTCATCCTTGAGGAGCCAAAACTACTGTCTTCCTGTAAGTTTTGTCATCTTTTCTTCCCTTTTTTCAGCTCTTTGACAGGTATATTTCACACTGGGGGTTGGCTGGTTGGGTTTTGTCTTTGTTAGGCCAAGCCATAACAAACAGCAGCCCTTTTTCTGCTATTACTTTTCCAAAGATTTTCAAAAGTCCAAATAAGTGTCAAGTGATTCTCCTTTACCCAGTATTGGCGCATACTGCTGATACACGCAATGATCCTAATATGTAAGTTACAGGTTGCTAAAGTTCAGCAAAACTCTTGGGGTTTAGTGGAACTGCATGTAATCTAATTTATTATCTCACTGTTTCAGCAATAAAGGGCCATCTGCGTTTCTATTCCATGCTTTACTTCAGCTTTGGTTTTAATGTCTTGTTTAATCATTCTGTTGTTTCATCTATGTTCTAGACAGCTGATGAATGAAGCTTATGAGAGTAATATGATACTGTTCCTCAAATATTAGATAACTAGATATTGAAGATCAAAATGAGCTAGAGAACTTATGAGTTGCTTTTTTATACCAACATGGGTCTACTCCATGGCAAAATGAATGGTTCAGGTAAACTCTATGACATATTGGAGGCCTTGTGCCCTTCTCCGTACATTATTAGCCCACTGTATTGGAGATCATAGATCATCCCTCCCTCTCCTGTCCCGCTCATGTGAAAGAAACACGGCCTGCTCAAGGGGCTCCATTTGGAGAGAAGAGTTTAACCCTCCTCTCTCTGCTCCTTAACACTGGTAGCACTGTACTCCTGGGGCAGTGCTGCCATATCTCCCTGCCATGGGACCCCCACGGGCCTAAGGAGTGAAAGAGGGTGGCACCAGCACAGCCAATTAGACCAGTCAGCACTTAGACCATACACTAAGGGCTAAAGGCCCCTTATCTGTCCCAGGTAAATCTGCACTTCCCTTAGCACTGTTCTCAGTCAGTTGCCACTGGTTGGGCCGTGCCACTCCAGGCCAGGACTGTGCCCTGCTCCTCCGTGCAGACCCACAGGTACATCCCTTGTGGTAGAGGTCTTCAGTGGAGAAGGGGGACGGGAAGGATAAGTCACAGTCCCTTTTCATCCCTCCACCCTGGCCAACCTATTTCCCCACTGCAAGGAAGAGTCTTACACTCTGCACTGTCCCCAGGAGAGAGGGGTTGTGCTTTTCCAAAGACAGTCCTATGAGCTCCTACAGTTCCACACTGTTCCCACTCTGTCCGTAAAAGCATGGGTTAAATCATAGAGTTCAAACACTCAGCGAGAGGAATGCTGCCTTGCTTGCTACGTACCATTCACACAGGTAACTCTACATAAGCAACATGACTCCCTCTTTTCCTTCAAGAGGAAAGAGAACTTGAAAATAACCACAAGATTTTTTCTAGAGATACTTCAGTACAAGTCTTAAAACAATAGCTCTTTTCTTTTAGTTTCTCCAGAAATAGGCCATCCACAGAAATATTTGAAATAATATTCTTGCAGGAAGTTGGAAGGGTGAGTCTTGGGGTTTGGCATAATCAGGACAACATCCTGGATTCTCCACCAAGTTGTTCCCACAAGTATCCTTCTGAACTGCCCGTTTCTGCAGCCCAGGGCACAGTAAGGTCAGAGGACTGACTGCCGCAGATTCAGGACTCCACTCTTGGAATTTGGACACCAGATTTCCAGGATTTTTGCTGACTTTAAAAGTCACACTCCAAATTTCTCAAGCATACAAACCAAGGATGGCAACATTTGCACTGTTGACCTTTCTCAAAGAATATATACGTTCACAAATGCATTATCTGTAGGACTTGTGGTTTTAAAGGAAAGCTGATAATTTCTCACCAATTCTTCTTAAAACTCTTGAACAGGGAAACATATCAATATTAAAAATGTCTGAATTCTTGTCAAAAGTACTTCTTAATTTGTCCCAATTGTCTTGGCCCACATCAGGACATTTCTCATCAGCCACATTTATCCTGTGGGAAATTGGCAAACGCTGGAGAACCTGGAGATAAAAACATATCTGTTGTTATTCTCAGTCACTTAGAAAGCATACAAACTATTCAGTTGTAAATTTAGTAATAAAATACAACACAGAAAAAACGAGCCATAGCTATCCATTGTGTATAATTCCAGAAGTATATTCACTGTCAGTGACTTACAGCACTCATATAATAAAATCATTAAAGAAACGAGATAAAACAAGGAAGTATTTGGATTTGTCTTCAAAAGCGGACACTTAAACAAACAAATACTCCCCAAGCCTAGACTATTCACTGAGATGCCTCAGCCCGCTGATAGTGTCCTGCTCTATTAAAACACCATTACAGTAATAATACAGAAAAAAAGTCTCTCCAAGCTTTCTCTTTCTCATCCTGGATCCCCTCAAATCCAAGCAGCCCAACACTACCTACACTGCACCCAGGGACCTCATTATTCCCTTTACCTAAATTCAGCTTTATCATTGTAGTATTTCCTTTCTAGTAAATTCAGTCTGCTAAAGGAATTGAAAGTCATATGTACACAGTCTAGCTCATTATCTACAAACCTCTGGATTTCTTTAACATTGAATTTGATCTTCCTTGGTTTACTTTCTCATCTAAGACTTGAATGTTTCAGAATCGTACTTCACTGTTCAAAAAATGCTCATCTTACCTGGAGAAAATGGTGAAAACCTTTCAGAGTGTAGGTGACACACTAACCACCGGGTGTAAATCATCAGATCTTCCCGTGTCACTGCATTCACCGGATTTTTCTTTCCCGTCAGGAAGCTTTCCCTTGCCACTGAAAGTCTCACAGCCCTCTGAACTGCATCATTGTATTCCTCCATGATGTGACTAATTCACTTCTGTTTATGTACATAAAAGAGACATCGTCATTTTTGCATTTCTGCATCTTTTTCTCCTATTAGCTAGAAGGCCATTGTATTTCCGCCAGGTAAGGAATCCTAGTTTGAGAATAATCTCAAAGGTTCATTTCCTTCCTAAATGCTTATGAATGGTATTTCCAACCCAATGAGGAAAAGGGAATTTCAATCCAAATAGTAGATCTCTCCGAGCAGCTAATACCAATCATAAACAGCTGAGAGTGAATGACCAGAGACAAATCCCAGAGGTAAATTACCCTTAAGGTTAATAGCTTTTTATTTGGGTGGAAAAAAAAAAGCCATTGCTAACACTTTGTTTTTCATGGACAGCTACTGTGCTAGATATATATGTGCTAGGTGTTGGTTCCCACCTGATAGAGAGGATAAAGCTGTTCAATAATACTGCTGTGTGTACAAAACCTCTTCCATCTAAGCATGTGCAAATATTTACTCTGGACTAGCTGAGTAATTCTGTCTGTAAAAAACTTGAATAAAATCAGAATTAACCAATAAATCACTCGTTTGTAAACAACAGCCTAACATTATAAGAAAACTAAGCAGTGTATAGATCACCATTAGCATCACAGAATAACACCAAAACAATAACTAATCAGTCACCAGAGACCACTGTGCTGTTATATTTATCCACGAAGGGTAGTCCCCCTAAGTTGTCCCAGTACAAGTATTATAGTGGGAATGAAAAAAAACAGTTAATACAAGGAAAAGGACAGAATTTATTCCACTGGACCTAGACATTTGAACTCTACTTTAAAACTGAAAATAAAAACAAGCCACAACACAGACGTACTAGAACAGCACAAAAGCACCAGGGAATTGGGAGAACCTTGTCCCAGCCCATCCGACCTGGCTTAGATTCCTGTCCTTTAAAGAAACAGAAGAGGGAATTTTCACATCGTACAAGGAAACTGCAAGCACTACCATTTGCCTGCCCGTTTTCAGGAAGGAGTTTTTCTTTTCAAATGTGCACAGTGCAACCTTCTGGGTCAGAGAAGAGCTCCTGGCTCTTCGCAGCAAGCGGGAGCCCGACCTGCTGCAGCAGCAGATGCAACTTTGCTGCTGTGTGCTCCCTTCTCCAGCAGCTCTCTAACTCCCTCTGCACGACATCAGCCTGAATAACAAGAGGTTGGGCTTCTGTCACCTGCAAACGGAGCACACGGTGAATATACCTCTCTTTCAGGATATATATCTATTAAAAAAAAAAAAAAAAAAAAAAAGTGGTCAATACAGAAAAATGTTTAGGCTTTGCATTTAATTGGGAGTTGTCACATAAACAAATGCTGCAGAGCCAGGTCAGCGTTGTTATTCAAATAAAATAAAGATTATGCCATTTTATAATGTGCAAACAACATTACGATCCTTCCCATCCTGTCTTTACAGGCCCAGATTCCAGAAAACATATCACTTTCTCTGATTTTAATTTTCAGTTACTCCTTGGTAAAGAGCAAAAAGATTTTTCTTTAAGCCAGTGTGTGTTACAGCTACCTGCCTGTAAGCTTTTCTTTAGTATTACCTCCCTTTCTTTTCTGAAATAAGATGCATCCTTTGGAATTGGAACAGAACTGCAGAAAAAAAAAAAAAAAGATGCTTAACAAGATGTTACATACAAACTGGTACAAACCAAACATTCATCAGGCACAGCACAACTTAGATGATGAAGTTAACAGGAAGGAAGTTAAATTGTATGAAAACCCTATATTAAGGCAGCAGAATTTATTTCATTAGCAGACACTTTTTGGCAAACTGTTTTCTTCAACCTCCATTTTTTAGTCAAAGCCCTTAAAAAGTCCATCTGGATGCCTGTCAGTTCTATGGGTACATATTTCACCCCACAACTATGCAGTGGAGCTCCTTGACAAACATCCTTCACAATTTAGACAACTTCCTTCCTAATGTGCCCTTATCACAGAAGGAGGGGCTGAGAAAACCTCTGGAGGAGAACTATTTTTTAATTCTCCTGCATCCATATGCTTACAGCAAGCATACATTACAAAATTTTTATTTAACTGAATAAAATGAATGCATGCAAATTGAAAACATAGGTGAAAACTGACCATTAAAAAAAAGGGCTCCTGAGTCTTGTCCAAAAATCGATACACAGGAAGCTCTGCTGGAACCCTTTAGAGCCCTATAGAGGTAGGACCAGGAGGGGTTTTGTGATCATCTACAGGCCTGTGTGCCCAGGTGGCCCAGAAGGCCAATGGCATCCTGGCCTGTATCAGGAATAGCATGGTGAGCAGGACTCGGGAGGTGATCATCCCCCTGTACTCGGCACTGGTGAGACCCCACCTCGAGTACTGAGTTCAGTTCTGGGCCCCTCACTACAAGAAAGACATAGAGGTGCTGGAGCCTGTCCAGAGAAGGGCAGCAAAGCTGGTGAGGGGTCTGGGGGACAAGTCTTATGAGGAACACCTGAGGGAACTGGGGCTGTTTAGCCTGGAGAAGAGGAGGCTGAGGGGAGACCTTATCACTCTCTACAAGTACCTGAAAGGAGGTTGTAGAGAGATGGGGACTGACCTCTTCTCCCTAGGGACAAGTGAGAGGACGAGAGGAAATGGGTTCAAGTTAAGCCAGGGGAGGTTTAGGTTGGATATTAGAAAGTTTTTTCACTGAAAGGGTTATTCGACATTGGAATAGGCTGCCCAGGGAGGTGGTGGATTCGCCATCCCTGGAGGTGTTTAAAAAAAGGGTAGATGTGGTACTTGGGGATATGGTTTAGAAGTGGTTTTGTCAGGTTAGGATAATGGTTGGACTCGATGATCTTAAAGGTCCCTTCCAACCTTAACGATTCTATGATTCTATGATTCTACCACTTCCACTGCTCTAAGGCAGGGAAAAGTAAACCTGTTCCCTAAAGGTGTTTGCCTATCCTCTTCTTAAGGACCTCCAATCAAGGATGGTCAGCAACCTCCTAGTCCAGCTATCAGTGTTTAACTAACACAATCATTGGAAAGTTTGAATTTTAGCCCATTAGTTTCTGTCCTATTCATAAGTGCAAACAGAAGTTTATTGCTTTCATCTTTACAGCCATCTCCCATGTGTCTGAAGACTTATACCCTAGAGAAAAGGGAGTGGAGACGTCAAGCATCCTAGTCAAGTGTTCTTGACCTGTTTTCCTCCAAATATTCTCCAGGTGGTCTACAGCTTCCTTGAAGCATAATGCCAAACCTGGGTACATTGCCGTAGCTTGCATCTCATCACCGCTGAGGAAAGTAAGAGCAGCTGTCTTATATGTGACCATTCTGTTTATGTATCCCAGTGTAACGTTTGAAGCTACTTCCTCTTCACTGTAAGAGGGAAATACTTGACATGCAGGGGAGATTTAAAGTTTTGTTTGCGATACACACATGAAATCAATTTAGTTTATGTTTTGACATTCTTTTCCATTTCAACCGTAATTCTGTGGTAGACACACAATGAAAAAGCTGCCATTCCTGGCTCCCATGTGTGTCTTCAGGTCTCGAAACTGAACAGTTATACAGACATACGACTTTCGTGTCATGACCAAAAGAACCCCAAAAGAGATACAATGCATTGCTATAATCTCACTCTCTCCCTCATTACCCAGGAAATTCTCGTTACCTATATGCCCTACTTGGTATTCCCTGGAGTATCCTGTTGTCTTCTATTTCTGCCTTCAGCTCTGCCAGCTGTGCTGCTAGTTCTTGTTCCAGCTGCTGGGCCTTCTCAGTAGAAGAGATCTGGTATACTTCATCCGTTTTGCTTATTTCAGTTTAGCAGACCAAAAGACAAAGCAGTCAAGAAGAAGCTCCTTTCTCAGCAGAAAATCTCTTGTGAACTCCGGACCTGGAGACTTGTGCATGTAAAAAACACAAATTCCCACTCCTATGTAGACAATATATAATAGGTAGCAACTTCATTAAAGAATTGTTTATTCAGCACCTTCTTTAAGAAGAAGGCTTTTCTTTTAATATCAGGAACAGAACTGGGTGAATGTGTTTTTTTCCCATTTGATTGCCAGCCCGAGGAAAAGAGGAGAAAAAGTGTTTTGGGCCAAAAATTTTCAAGTATTCTGCTGAATCCTACTAACAAATGCCATCTCCTCCCTTCTTCACCCAGTTTCTTAAGGACACTTCAGAAATTTTAGGTAATTAAACGTGAAATGTGATGTGCTGAAGAAAACATTTTACATAAGAAGAACTGAAATCTTTTGTTTTCATTTTTTCGAAACAAAATACACTGCCATTCAAAATCTATTTTCTCCCTATTTGTCTCACCTGAAACTATTACTTGAAGTTGACCAGAACACAAGGAATGAAAGAATTTGTAAGAAATGCCACTTTTTGACAAATGTACTGTCTGCAAATAATCCGCCAATAGCAAAGTCACTCAGTTCTAATGGGAAATACTTGCTTTGTGAGAATTTCTAAAGTAGCTGTGCTCTCTTCCCAACATCTGGAATTAGAGTTATTCTATCCACTTGTCAGTGAGGGGCATAATGAATTAGAAAGAAAAAAAAAAAGGAATTGTCTTTTTAAAGGAAGAAGCAAGTCATTGTGGAAAGATACGGGGTTTATTTCTTGGGGAAAAGGGGAAGAAGAGGCGAGCTCATTTGTAATCAATCACAGAGCAACCGTCTGTAGCATCTATTTCTCAAAGCTTTGCAGAACCTATTTGGCCGCTCTGGGCACATAATATCAAATTTTTTCGTCCATGAGAGACCACTGAAAGTTAACAGCTTTCCAGTCACAGGTCTGACTTGACCACCACAGAAGAGGGACAAGCAGCTGAATACAGCAGTGTAGGATGTACCTTTCAGGAGCTCTTCTTGGTTGATGGTATCCCAAGGTCTTGGGCAAACCTTTATCTCTTGTTATGGGACTGGCCTCGCTGATAATAGGAACTACAAAGTAAGCAACCATGGGAAAGAATTGAAGAATTCAGATTTCTGCAGCTGAGAGAAAAGGAAATTCAAGTAAAAAGGAATAAAAGAAACACCAGGGGACAGGATGACTAAAATGAGTAAGGAAGTGCTACCTGAAAAATCAAACTAAAAGATTTTACCAAACCCAGCCAGGGATCTGGGCCAAATCAATGAGAAGCAGCCAGTATATTCATACAGTACAAACAGATGCCTAGGTTAGAGCTTGAACTAGTGATGCCAGACATGTAAGTTGACACTATAAGCATAATACAAACAAGGTAGAATAGCAGCCACTCCTTGGCAGCAGGATAGGAGGTGCTTTGGAAAGACTGAATTTATGGTAAAGGTGATGGGATAGTCTGGTGTCTTAATGGAGTGACATTTATGAATGGCTAGCACAGGTAAAAGGTCAAAGGGAATCTATTTACATTAGATTTACTTACTTTAGGGAATGAAGATAAAGATTTTGACTAGATAAGTACTAAAAAACCTAAACCTTCCATGTTCTACAAATGTCTTCAATTGCTCTCTGAACCTAGATGGTATTTCAGCCAGTTTTGGTATGTGGTGAGAACATTAGAGAAGCAATCATAACCCGGGTTAGAATGGAAGAATAAGAACAGACATGTATGTAAACTGTTACAGTCCAAAAGGGCTAATTTAGAGAAATTAATATAAGTAATTGGAAAACTCATGCAACTAATACCTCAAGGGTTTTAACATTGGAGAAGCTGGAGAATCTTTTTAAGACTGTAAACAGCTAGCTGGAACTTGCCCGCAAAACAAAAGCAGGGGGAATACTTTGGAAGTAAGGATGGTGGAGCCCACCAAAAAGTCATCAAGAGTAGGCACAGAACCAAAACAGGGGGAAAAAAAAAAAAGAAAAAAAAAACTAAAAAATCAGAGGGCTGGGAATCCTAGAATTAAAGCAAGAAATACCAGCTACATTAAAAATTGTTAAGGAAAATAAAGAGTAGGCAGTTCTTCAGCTATATAAGTAAGAAGGAACCAAGAGAAAAGATGTCACTATGCAGGCAGTGGAGTTCAGATAAAAATAATTCAGCTATGGCTGTAAAACTAATGGGAACTATTTAGCTCAGCTTTTTGAGAACATGGAAGTAAAGTTAGGGCAGCAGAGTGATGCAGTGGGAATGTGAATTACCATTTCAGGGTATAAAGCAAAACTTTTGGCAAAATAGTAAAGCCGCCCATAAATAAATTCAGGTTGCAAAAAGAAGTCATCTTAAGTACCAGCAAAATAAAATCCTACAGTAGTCTGTCTTCCTGAACCACAGAGCACTGAGCCCCCCATTTCCTAGTTTCGGATGAGTGTGGCTACTCATCATGGGGAAGTTACGGTAAGCGTGTTCTCAGGACAGGCACCCACATTTGGGCCAATGCACGAGAGGCTGACATGAAAACAAGAGGAAAAATGGTTGTATGCAGTGCAATGCACAGGATTCCTAGGCTATCAGCAGCCCAGGACTTACCCAGTGCTTTTGAAGATTTTGAAAAGCTAACCCAGGATCCCCAGAAATCTGAGGAAAGAGCTCCACAGTTCATCAGAATTTATCTGGCCAAACTCTTCGTACAGTATAGTTACCTTCATTTAAGCTCAGCGATCACCCCAGACTCCCTTTGTAGTCGGTAGAGAGAACCAGGAATTTGGGATAAGATTCATTTGACCCATTTTAGCTGTTACCTTAGGGTAACACTTTCAGAAACGCCTGCTTCTCTCTGCTGATGGAAGAGGGACTACGGGACCCAAACAGGGAGCCCGTGGAGACCTTCAGGGAAGCACCCAAGAGACTTGCAGAAGCTTCAATAGGCCCCAGCAGGGGACACGGTGGAGGCAGCCTTGCCCATTTCAGTGCAGGCAACCCGAGGAAAATAGAAAATTCCTCATCAGAAATAAAAGCATATGTTTTATTATCCTCACTTCCTTGTGTTTTTCTGCTATAAAAATCATCATGTGTTTGTACGGCATTCATATTCTGGGAATGTCTTTTGGTCCACATAAACATCTGTACTTAGTTACATTAGCCAGTATCCAAATCCCAGCAAGATCCTGCCCTGATTATTTTGCTGGGAGTGTTTTTGCCAGCTTCTATTCCCAGAACACACTGGATTTACAGCTACATCCAACCTCCAGCTTTGCTGGTTAGAAGATTGTAACACACATGCTCAAACTGAATGCCTTTTGTCCTAGGGCAAAGTCTTTCCAGCAGGCTTAAGTAACAAGCCATTAATTTGTGCTAGCATATTTCACTAGCAGCAGGAAAGTGAGCTATTGTTGGATACAATTTGATGGTCTGTATTTTTAATTATACTGTTTGACCTACATCTTTTGTCTAATTTCCTTAATGTCTCGCCATAAAATATGACCCTAGATTCAAATACTAACAAAACCTGTTGTGGCAGTTTTGCATAACTCAGCGTAAAAGAACCCAGATTTTGAGTAAATAAACCAATTAGTCTTTTTTGGGATCGCTGCGTGGTTTTGTCTGGTGTCCTTTATAGCTAGATTCAAAACATTCATTAAAAAAAAAATTACACAGTTTTGTCTGAGAAGACAAACAAAACCATGCAAGATATAAATCAAAACAAGGATCTGTAAAAGAGTAGAGCAAGCACTTATCGAGCCAAAACATATTGTTCTTGTGAAGAAGCCTGCTCTGACCACTGCGCTTTCCCCAAATGTACGTTTACGGAGCTCAAGGCCAGAACTTTTTTGGAGCGTAAGATGTGAAGCATTCAGATCCCAGCAAAACTCACTGCAATCTGCATGCCCAGTTCTTGCAGAACCTCGCCAGCATTTGTGCATAGGGCTAACTTCACCACGGCAGTTTCTGCAGAATTATTAATCACTGTATATTTATTTGAAGACTTATGTGATTGACAACTGCCTCAAATTGTGAATATGCTAATCAATAAATACATAAGCTGATCTCCTACCCTGCACAATCCCCACCCCCCAGGATACAATCTGAAAACAAATTTTCTGTGTTTCTTCAAGCAAGAAAACTTGTTTGGGATACACTTCCTTTGTATCTGGTTTGACTCCCTCAGCCCACGCTGAAGCCCATCTACTTTGCTTTAGTGTGTGAAAACACATGCATTAGAGAAATAAAAGCTCCAGAAAAAAAAAAGCAGCACAGAAGAATTCTTAAAATACGATGAAATCTTCCAAATTGAAATACAAATGATGTACTCCTGTCCACTAGTGTAAGCTTGCATATCATCCGTTCATATTTTCCCCTCTCAAATCCCAGCTCCAGGCTGGAAGAGCAAGACAGCCTTTTCAGCTCCCCGTCCCGCTCGGAAGCAGGCAGGGATGTGAAACGCCCAGCTGCCGGGAGGACCGGGTTCAGCAGTTTTCCCTTTCCCCTCCAGCCACTCGCCCCACAGAAAGGCAAACACAGCAGTTTTATTCTGGGACTGGACAGCCCCCGTCGGCACGCACAATCTGAAGACCAACTGTTCAACTGACTATTCACTGTTTAAGCACTGCCCCATCCAGTACCTGGTTGACCGACCCAAAGCTGCCGCCCTCCGCCGCAGCCCCTTGTCCGAGAGAGGAGCCGGGGCCCTCCTTCTCCAGCTCCAGCACCAAAATGGCCCCCTCTCTCTGGGTTTCTATAGTCAACAAAAATACCAGGTCAAGGCACAGAGGGAGTAGGTGACTGATGTGCCGCTCCCTGCCCAGACAGGCCCAGCTGTCCCTATAGCAACCCCAAGCTATAGGAGCTGCGATGGCAAATGGCCTCGTAGCCCCCACCTGCAAGCCTTCAGCGCTTCTTGCTCTCACTCCTGTGCCTGCCACTGTGCAAAGCTGCATTTTGGGGCAAATTGCTGGCCATTTTTATCTCTCAAACCAACATCTGATGGTTTTTGTCTAGGGCTGGACCTCCACATGAAATATAAAGCTTTGGGCTCCTTCGGGCTTGGTAAGGCCCTTCTCACTTGCTCTCTCACACACAGATACAGAGCTTCGGAGACTATTTAACTACCCCTGGGAATAGCAAAGTCTTATCTTGTGGCAGCAGAATACCTACAATCTGAAAATGTTCATAGCAGAAATGCTTATTTTTCCTTTGTGTCTGGTATCAGCCATTCCAGTGTTCAGAAATGCATAAACCTACCTCAGAAACGCTATCTATACCAGGAAAATACCATGTTTAGAACTGTGTTTAAGTGGTTTTAAGCACACAATGTGCTTTTCTAAGCCACGGACAATCCGTAAGTAAGAAGGATGTCTACACAATTTAACAAAGTGGAGGAAACCCATCCCTGAATATCAGCTGAACAACCTGGTCTTTCACAGTCCCAATAAAGATGTTTAGGGCATATAAAAACTCTCCCCCTCAGCCCTGAAAGCTCATATACACAACTCCTGTCCAAGATTGTAACACTGTATTCTAAATTTAAATTAATTGTCTGAAATTTTTCCTAATCCTTTGTCTTGGAGGGTGCCAGAGCCAAACTTACTGATCCAAAACCCCAACTTTCCATTAGGAACATAAATCGTTACTAGCCTTTATTCAAACCCCTTGACAACAGAGCATGCCTCCAATTTTTATTCTTACCTGCAAAGGGGATTGAAAAACCACTTGCATTCTCTTCATACCAGAAATCTGCAGCAGAACTTCAGTGATACATCCCAAGGAAGCTATTTGTTTCTAACATATGCAAACACCCAGGAAAATCATTATCAGTCAGTAACCTCAAGATGAGAATTTATTGCAACTAAATAACCAGTGTCAATTCAGAGTCTGTTATGTCTTTTACCATATGTACGTAGTAGGGGTTGGAAAACAGCGTACTCACCATTAGCGTAAAGACCCATCTTGCATTTGTATGAGTACAGAAAACTGTCGTACACATGAAAACTGCACAGCTCTGGTAGAAGAGATCACAAATGCCACAACATGTACTGGTACGCAGTTCAAGATCTCTATAACAGCTCAATTATTTTATACTGTGGTAGAAGCAGGTTCTGTTGATGAGAAAACGACCACCCAGGTTTTTGGTAGTGGCCCCTTCCCTGCACTTATCAGGAACACCCTCATGTTGTCATGGCTTAACTAAATCATGGTTGTGCTTCCATTCCCTAGCTGTCTATACTAAGACTGTCAATAAAGCTTATAGAGTAATAATATTAATAATAATGAAAATGTATATAAATAAAAGACAATACATATTCTTCTGCCTCAGTTGCAGTGATCTGAATATTCAGTTATTAGAGAAAAGGAAAACCACTGATTTTATTTGAAGAGAAGCAATAGCCCAAGTCATTCTGGAAAAGCAAGCTCTAAGTATCTCCTTGGTAGCAGGGAGAACAGGACAGCAAAGATTGCATACTATTTTAAGTGTAAAAAAGGTATAAAATTTTATTTGACAAGTTAACAAGTAAGCATTTCATTAATCCATTAAAGCACTTTATTACAAGTCAGTGTAGTTGAATTATAGCTACCCTACATGAAAGTTAATTCTGAGGTGAACAAACTGACCTACTAGTGAGTAGGCAGTTTAGAATGTATATCTATATCGATGCTATATTTATTTTATTTTTAAAAAGTATTTTGTGAAGTTAAAAAATTACTAGCTTTCAAAAACTTCTAACACAGTAAACTTCAGAACTATTGTTCCCACATGATACTATCTTTTTTCAGTGTTGACTGAAGCTTCTGCAGACTTTTTAGCAGCTGAAGAGAGCTTCTGCTCTTCTGCCCAGGGCAAGATTTAGACATACTTTTCCTTACAGTGACTGCAATCTCCTTTGCTTCCTTTTGGTCACCACACTTTAGTTTGACGTGAACTGCCTCTTGCTTCAATTTCTGAGTTTTTCTCTTTAATTTCTGCACCTACGAAGAAAGATTACTGATTAGAATGTTACATACTCAGAAGACCTACAGCTGTCGAGCTTATTGGACTTCTACTAAACTCCAAACTAAAGATGTCTAAGGGACATTAAAAAAAAAAGTTGAAGTCTTGCACACAGTTGTCTCGCTTTAACAGAAAGCACCACAGAAAACTGACCTCACCCACACAGAAAGCATTACAGAAAACTGACCTCACCCACACTGAGGGCTGTTGAACCCCATCACTCCCTAAGATAAAAATGCTTGCCTGAGAGAGACGGAATATCATCTGTTACCAATTTATATTTACAACAATCTTCTTCTCTTTCAGACTGTGCTACCCTAACCAAAAAAAAACCCAACAAACCTATACAATGCATACTGTTTATTATCAGTTACTGTATCTAAGCAGTTTAATTTGAAGCCTCATAACAAAATTAGAAAACAGAATAAATAAGGTTGATTTCTAAAGAATGTTTTTTTAGAAGTCAAATAATAAGTCTTGACTTGCACTTTGCATGAAAAGGTCACTCCCAAAGATAAAATTAGGCTGGAAGCATTCCATATGCCAATTTAGGCTTTAGGTCCATTTCTAAAAATAATTAAATTTAATTGCATTCTAGAACATATTATTAACTGTGAAACACAAAGATGACTCCAGCATTTTTAGTGTGACAGGTTCTAAAAGCAGAAACATGCATCTGAAATACTAAAATTGGTCTGTACAAAATACAAACAGAAATGTCTGTGTGCAAAAGCACCAGAAAAAGCGATATAGGCCAAGGGTTACAGGAGTGGCCTGTATTGATAACCAGGACATGACGGACAGTAATTAAACAGACAAACACGAAGAGTGTGGTATTTACACCATGACCCTAAGGCGTGTGCTCTGATAAGGCTGTACCAGAGCACAGATGACTCGCCAGTAGATCTGCACCCTGACAATAGGCAAGGATGACAACAAGGTTGCACCACACTGTATGTGCTATTCCTCTTCTCATCATCCCAAAATGAAGGCAGACTTTAGCCGTAAAGATATGCAAAAGGAAGAAACAAAGGTGCAATTGTTGTCCATTGTCTCAGGTTCCTGGAGGATGAAGTCAGCAAGATTCCGAGGTAAGGAATAACACTGTAATTGTTGGCTCCTCAAGAATATAAGATTTATCCAAAAAACAGTTGACATTGCCAAGAGAGGCAGTGAGGACTCAACAGTCAGTGTCCTTTGTCCATATTTCCCACATGCAACCCTGACAAGCTTTGACATAAGCACCTTTGTGCTTGCAATTACGTGGACAATAAAAGGTTTGAGTGAGTAAAATGTGTCAAAGAATGAACATGAATAAAATTGGTCAGATTTAAATTAACCATCACCTCCCCCTGTCATAAGGTCTCACACTGAGTTTTGTTTTGTTTCCTATATAAGCAAAGTTCTTCGGTAAGTCTATTTATCCTGAAACAAAAGATGGAAGAACAGAAAACTATCAAGACAGAACTGTGGATTGCATTTTTTGTCATATGTTCCAAACCAAATTGCTACAAAGGGGTTAAGCTGTTCATCTACAGAAGAATGATTTTATATGGGCATGCAGGAAAAGCTCTTTTCTACGGCTCTGGAACAAATACTGACAGAATGTGTACAGGTTAGGGGTTAAACAAAACTGAAAGACTTGTCTGGCTTGGACTTTGGAGAAGCTGTGGTCAACAGACTATTTGGTTAATAAAAACCTTCAACATTTCACTAATATAAAAGACAATTAATCCAGTCTGTACAGGAATTATAGCTTCTTTCTCATTCCCCAGAGCAACAGGACACAAAGGAATGAAGTCTCAACAGTTTGTCTTGACGTGGTGAGCAGAAGAGACAGACTGAGCAACCCAGCTCTGTATTGCAGAACTGGCACAGGGCAGGAAGTTTTCGCACTAGCATAGACACCAAGCTGCCAGCTGTAAGCACTTTTTCTTGATCAAAAGAAGGAGTTGCAGGTACAAGAACACCGAGCTAGCAGCCGAATTGTAATCACCCATAATGAAACATCCTGGCTTTAGCATTCCAGTGACATTCCAGTTAATGACAACAGGAGGCAGAGCTGTGGCAGCCTTCAACTAGGGTGTTACTAGCTACAGTTTACAACTTATTCTTACAGTAGCCTGATGCTTTTTCAGCTTGGATATTTGTTCTCCTTTAATCTCAATTTGTTTGACAAGGCAATCCAGCTCCTGTTTTAGGTCTTCACGAACTTTGGAGTCTTGAGTCTCCTGTATCTGCTTCAGAAGTTCTTGATGCTCACTATTAAAGACAAGAATGGCACACTAAGTATTGATGATATAGTCATTAAGATTACTTCCAGTACTTTCAGTGTATTGCAGGAGTTGCTAGCCATTTTGTCCAGAGTACAGCAATTTAGCATTATTTACCGCCTCACACAATATGCATTAATCTGGAATATATTCACACTAGAAAAGAAACAGTTTTTCCAGTGGGTCTGATTTTCTTATTTCAAATTTGCAGGTGATGAGCATCTTATATATGAGCATCATCTTAATGATGAGCATCTTATATAACCCTTGCCACAGTTACAACAACTACATGTGTAATAGTGTGCAGAATAAGAATTTGGAAAGTGAACAGCAGCTATCCAGCATGGTATTTTCACTTCCTGCCCAATTTAGTGCAGACTTTGAAAGCTTAGTGTAATTCAGAAAAATATCGTTTAGACTAATACATTTAATTTATAGTTTTTCTGACAGACAATTCAAGTTAAAATATTCTACTCAAAAAGATCTGCAGTGAGGTATGCTGGTTAATCAAATTAACCAGCTTAATTAAAAGAAACTGTGTAGGTCTACTTGACCACTAGATATCTGAACTGGTCAAAACCAGAGACCCTCTCTTAGATAAATAATCTCTTCACAAAGGTCACAGCTTCTGCTCTGATTACTGAGTAACTGCTGCTTCTTGACAGTTTAATTGAAGCAACTAGTAGCTGCTGTCAACCCCCCCCCCCCCATCCTTGAATTGCCATGAGTAAGCCAAAGCTTTTTGAAGAAGAGATTGGTTGCCAATTTAAATTTTGCCACGTTAAGGATTTCAAACCAGTGTCATCATCCTAACTGGTTTAACCAACACATCCTCCTCTGTTCAAACCACAGCTCATCATGTTGATATGTCTACTATGACCAGCTACATAGCTTTGGCCCACAACTCTACAAGCTTGCATTAATGGCAAGATGCCTAAGAACATGACAAGTTGTAATCCACATTCACTTGCGTGGCTAGAAATATACATACACTCCCATCTAATGTGTTAGCTCCTTCCACACCCTGCCCATTTTCTGGCAGGAGACTGTACCTCTTTCACAATCCCCCTTACAGGACTGGCAAGTTCTCCTGCTACCAACAAGGAAAGGGAATGAGTGCCACACTGTCTCAGCACAAAGACCCATCAGGTACACGTGTATGGAGAGAACACAGAAAGAGTGAGGACAAAGTAATAGGCTAGATGTTGTGACAGGACTATTCCTGCCACAGCTGTACTAACCTACCACCTAGACTGACTGCATGCTGCAGGTCTGCTCATTAACACCACCTTTGCAGCCTTCTCCAGGAGAACATTCTTGGTCTGCTCTGTAGATATCAGAATATGTTTAAAATTTCTAAAAAGCACAGGCCTGAAAGATTTTTTCATTTGCTGCAGCTGTTACTTCAGTAGTAGCTCGGTTAAGTACAGGATGTGGAAGCAGAAAAACCCAGCTGAACCGTATGTTGCTTGCTCACAAGATCAGTTAAACACCAGGATAGAAAGAATTTTTTGAATGAGAAAAATCCTACCAGTCAGGCCTGCTCAGGCCATTCTGTCAACAAGTAGTTCTACGCTTAAAACAGGCTGGGTTCGACTACAGCACACCTGTGGCTTCACAGGGCTACCACTGAAGTCAGTTTACTCATAACACCAGGGATGAGTACTCACAAGCTCACTTGGCCCAGCTCATCTTGTATGGACAACAGAAGGTCCAAAAGACTTCTGGTGGCGGTAGGTGATGTGGAACAAGAAGATACAGATTTTGAAAGTGCACTGTGTCCCGAAATCCCAGATGTAGCTCGTCCTTGGCTTCGTGGTGAGATATGTGGATTGCGATGCTTCATAGTATGCAACACGCTTTGTACGTTTGCACTAACAGAATGGCTGGAGCTGACAGACTTAAAGCAGAATTATTAAGTGGTTTACAGAAGTGATTAACAATTACAGTAAAGAGACTTAGTCAAACTGTAGGTGCCAATTTAGCAAGAACATTTGCTTTCACTCACCTTGCCAGCCACAAAAGGTAGTTCACCAGCCTTTACATGTAATTGTGAAAGGTGCATTTTCTTCATTGTGGGATTTCTCTGCCGTAAGATAGACAAAAAAAGTAAGACAAGAAATTCCAATCTGCTGGCTCAACAGCAAAATCTTAAACTTTTTTTTATAAATACATAAAAGTCAAATAAACAAGCAGTGAAATGCATCACCTCTGTTTCTCTCTGGTTTAAAAAAAAAAAAATCCCTCCTGTATGTGGAAGGAGTAGGACTTTCCAACAGCCGAGGCAAGTAAATTTTATTCCAGATGCATTTAGCAGATGGTTTGACAATTAGGTTGACATTAAAGAAATTGAACATTGCTTACTTAAGTTTGCAAAACCACAGTTGCAAAATTTTGACGGACCTGTAACATGTGTTGCAAAACAAATTCTCTTGATTTCAGCAATCCCCCCAAAACACACCATCTTAAGATGCCTAGTTAAAAATGCTTTGGAAACTAATTTTGCCAGATAAACTGAAAGGCAGCTAAGACAGGGCATGGGGGATGGCAGTAACACTGTAACAGAGGTTACCGTCATGCTGGTAAGGGAAAGTTTTCCGGTGAGGTGCTACCAGCCCCAGCGCTGTTTTTATTACCAAAGGGAAAAAAAAAGAGGTATTCAGCACTGTTCGTCACTTTGGAAATGAAGTGTAGCAGACAAATCAAGTGCCTTTTACATCACTGTTTTTCACAAATTCCAATCTCTGTGCAAATCAGATGCTATCAGCAACAGTATACTACTAAAAATATTCATGTTACCGTCTTCATTTTTTTCTTCTTTCCGTTTTCCTTTTTAGGTTCATTTTGAGATGTTACTGAAGACATCAAAATTCTGTTTATCTCAAATCCCGTTTGAAGCTGTGGGAATAAGCAAAAAAGAAAATAACCATTTAATGTAATATTAGAAGTATGAAATCACATCATTTAATTAATGCCCTCTTTCATGCATGGATGAGAACCAATTAAGGGCACTATTAACTGTCCTGGTTGGAAGGCATAAGCTACACTTAAAAACTGAATGGATTTCTAGGATGGCAGACTATCAGGCAGATCTTGCAGCTCTGTCTTAGAAGTCCTCCTTTTCATATTCAGCTGCAGCAGCTGTATTTTTCCACTGTGACAACCAGCAACTGAGATAAGCCAATCCTACCATAATGCTGGGGATCTGATCATAAAACCCAAAGAACATGAACATTTGGATCTTACAATCTGGTGGCACAGAGAACTGAGCCCATCTGTGTAACGCTGAGGTCAAACCTGTTGGATAATCCTCAGGTTGCTCTGTAGTTCAAAGTTGATATAAAGGACCATGATAAACAGGATAATAGCCATTCCTAATTAAACATAGGACAACGACTTTGTTTTGGCATGTGTAACAGTTCCTGTTAAACAATGCTGGAGGTCCATCACAAAAGTGAGATTATTCTGGCTTTTCTGTCACCAAAAGGAAGTGAACCACCCCACACTGTGTTTCCCAACCCAGGCCCCAAAGACCTAAATCCATCCTGCAGTGAACTAAGATGGTACTAATACTAGTTTAGGACTCAGTTTACTACACCTAAGTCCTTTCTTGAGCAAATGTTTATACTACTGCTAAAGTCAGACTATCTGCTCTGGGAAAATCATTCTTATTATGTTTCTCAGAAGATAAAATCTCCATAGTAGGCCCTCTGCCTTGCAGCAGCAAGCAGTTTAAGCAAGAAACCCCAAAACCTGCAAGTTTTAAACTGTGTCATTCTGCTGGATTCTGGAGGTGGTCAGATACCTGGGCCACAATCTGCATGTTATTTCAAGCTTCCTGGACTGATGAAAGCCCACCGTCCTTGGTTGAGGTATAAAAACTGACAGCACTGATGAATTAATTTAAGCTGCCAACGTCGCTTATGGGTCGGTTCTTTCAATATTATTCTTCAGCTCTCCCTGCCCCAAGGGAATGCGACCACAACTGCTCTCTTTCAGAATGGCTGCTACTTCTTGGGGCTACTTGGCCCCTTTAACAAAAGGTTTCTTTTATTTTCCTCTCTTTGGCAAATATTCCTCTCTCAGATGGATGGTGGCCCAATAAACTGACTGTGGCTTCACAGAATAATGAATTATGCAAGCTCTCACTTAATGAACAATGTAACAGTATCACTAATTAAAGACTTTTCCAAGTACGGCCCAGTATATTAGATTTCAGCAGATCTTAACAAAAAAAGGAAAACAAACACGATAACCAACTTTACTTGGGGGATAAGGTTTCTCACATGATCACTTTCTAGTTACTGTAAGTTAAAGTTACATGATTTAGTTGCAGATTCTCTAGAAATTCATTCTCTACCCAGATTACTTATAGCAACTTTGAGGCTAATGAATTGTATCATTAATACAAACCCAAGTAGAATCTTCCTTAATTGAGATATGCAACACATCTGGCAAGCTTTCTACTATGTAGTTTATAATTGGTCTAGGTAGCATTCCAGGAGTTCTCCCAGGGTAATAAACATATGGAGTTTAAATGTAATAAAAAGGGGTATTTTAGACAGAGAGAATAGCTTTCTTCAGCCATAAAACATATGATAAAATCTTTTCAGTCTACCTGAGCAGTTTTTTCTTGTATTAGCTTACGTTGATGCTCTTCTTTACAAAGTTTTTCTTCTAAGTGTTTGATCTTGTCCTGAATTTGAAGGCAAGGATGATTAGTCACACTTCAGTTTGCCATGCTGAATCAGAAGTCTGAGGTAGCTTGCAATTGTAATCTGGGATAAAATAGGACTGTAGGAATTTTTAAAGCCCAGACTGATAAAAAGCCTCATGCAAATGAAGCCAAGGTGGCATTCAGTCAGGTATATTTTATTATCTTAGCTTTAACAGACGAAACTTTTGCAAAAATTAGTACTATTAATAGTATGCCATATAAATTATATCAAATGAATGACTTCAGACTGCCATTCCACGCATGCTTACTTCTGCAGTTTTCTGAGTAGCAGAAAGTTTAAGACACACTTTTTCTAGCATTTCAAGCTTTTCGAGTTTTGCATGCAGTTCTAACTGGTTCTGATTTTCCTCTTTCTGAAGCTGGGCCTGGAAAAAAGTAAGCAAGAATCGAGTTGGCAGCTGACTGAAATTGTTCCTGACAGCAAAAAAACCAACACACTACAGTAAAGGTGTTTAACTAGTTTAAGTTTCTTACTTTTTAAATTGTAAATTGATGAAAAATACCAGGCAGACAAAAAAGACTTAAGTTTCCAGCAGCCTTTCTGTCTACCAAATGTACAAGTATTAGCATGGTTTTGCTCATTAAGAGTTCCATCTAGGGAGTCTTTTCATACAATTCATTGGACAGTTGTCATCAGTCAGTCAGACAGTAAATTGCTTCTGTTTGCTACGATCCTGAGAAGAGCTGAGGAAGAATGATTGCCATAAAAAAGTTCCAGTCTTACACATGTCTATACTTTTTAACATAACACTACTTTGTTAGTATGCTAAAAGGCTTCACCTGTTGTTCTAAAACCATTTTCTTTTCCAGTTCCGCACTGGAAACCATTTTCCTCATGTAATCCAGTTGTTTCTCCAGCAGGGAGCAGCGGGATTGTGCTGCATTTAACTGCACACTTACATCTACAGAGAGAAACAAAAGACATTCGGTACAGCAATGGGAGTTACACATTTAGCCAGTCTATCATCTCATTGAGGAATTCTCTGTCTTTAAAACATGCAAGAAAAGTTTTGTTAGTCTGAACAAGTCATGTGGTTAAAATACATTTTATATATAAGACATGAGAATCAAAATGTTTTTCCAGAGCTAGTACCTAATTTGAATTCCAAAGGTGTGAGCACTGCAGTTACTTTGATTTATATCAGCAGATATCTAACCAGAATCTAGTTTCTTCCCTTCTCCTCACTTTTCTCAAGTTAGCAGTGTTGTACATGTAAGCAACTGCTTGCTTATTGTAGGAGTTAAACATACCACCTCAAATCTGCTTATTCTTTAAAATAGCTTTATGGGTTATGCAATACTTATTTGATATATGTAAAAAAAGGTTTCAACTTGATCCACAACTATGAAGCTCCCGCCCCTCCCCAATCCTGAAGCAAAAAAGAAAGGGGGCTGCGTTAATTAGCAGTTTGTCAAAACAAACACTCCCTGGATTATGCAGTCTTGGAGTTGCTGTGGCTATATGGTATCACTCAAGAGAAATACCTTTCCTCTGTTGCATCAGTTCTTGATGTGCTGTGTCCTTTTTGTAGGATTCATGCTCTAAGGCCTTCTTATACTGAGCAGCTGCTATGGAGAGGCTGCAGAGGTTATCTTCAGCCTGTGACTTCTCCAACTCTAGACGGCGGATCTTTCCTTGAAGAGTTTTCAGGGCTGCCACCACAGCTAGCAAACAATGCAACAGTTATACCTTAAGTAATGGTTCCTATTATTATTATTATTACTACTACTACTACTACTACTACTACTACTACAAAACACTAAAAACATCAACATACTATCTAAATTTTCTTCCTAGGATCACCCCTAAAATGAATTATATTTCCCAGCAGTACACTAACGCACACACAACATATCTGGGAGAAAATGGACATGTATACTGCATAACAGCTATAAAGCACAGGTCCTATGAGCAAAACTATTTTCACTCCTAATGGTAGCAAGAACTAAGAAATCGTGGCAAATTGAGTATAACAAAACCTGGGACTTCTGTTTACACAGAAGCAGGGAACACAGGTATCCAAGTTAGGTCACAAGTTTTGGTGTGGACAGATTAAAAACCAAAACCAGACTCAGGACAGTGGGGAAATCAGATACAAAAGGACATTTTAGTAGAGGATGCATTTTCAAAACATCATTGTTTCAAAAGGTAATGGTTCAATGTCTGTTTTCTTGTATTTGATGATTCTCTAAACCAGAGAAACAAGTCTGCAAGATTTTGCTTTTAGCCTCAAATCAGTATGTGTCAAAATTAGGCCAAAAATAAAAGCTGCAATTTCAGCTACAAGGAAAAGTCTGCTAGCTCTCCAAAAAGTATACATACCTGTGGAAGTTTAAGACATGTTCTGTAACAAGTCAAGCTTATTTTCTGACATTTTATAAGCCTTGATAGTTTCCCTATACCAATTCTCTCAGTAGAGGAATACCCAGCAAATATTGCTAGCTCCGTAACAACTCTCAGCTTATCATAGCCCCATTAGAATAAAACTTAAAAACAAAACCAAAAATCACCAATAACCAAAAACTGAAAAGCAGATACCAGAGAGCAGAAAGATGAGGTGGGACCACTTCTTCCATCTTTCTGTTGGCATGTCAAACATTTCCTTACTTAAACACTTACCTGCATAACATTAAACTGAGCATTTTAATAAAAAAAAAAAAAAAAAAACAACCCCCCAAACTCTGTATGACAAAAGATTACTACAGGAGTCACAGACTCTTCAAATGAAAGAACAATGATCACACACATAGGCCACGTCTGTGCAAAACTGCAAAGCTGTCCATGATAGTAAATCCAACTATGGTATCCTTGTGATTCATTGAGCTCTCCAGATATGCTAAGCCACCGAGCATTTGTCCTGTGAGCTCCAGCGAGTAATCACCAATTAAGGCACAGGACAATCATAATGGACCCATACTTCACACAGACTAACTTTCATGCTCCTAACTTTCCTGAGAGTCTGCGTTATTCAAAAGCTCTCCCAAGGAATAATACCACACAAAAAACCTTAGAAGTGATTTTAAGCTAGAGGGAGTTGAGTAACACTACACAAAGCCAATTTCAAGCCAGTGTACCATACTAATGACCTTTTTTTGCTGTATTTAAAGTCATGAACTACTTCTGCTGAGTTTGAAGCATTCTCCTTTGCTTTTAGAGGAAGTCTGACGATTTTAAGTTAAACAATTTTCAAAGCCAAAGTTTATAAGGATGTTAGAAGACTTGCAGCAGTTTCCATTCCAGACGTATGACTTCAGGGAGACTACTCCCTCAGGACACATATACATCCTGTCTCAATGTCAGTCTGATAATCGTAGCAAGTCATTGAACTGAGAAAAACAGCACGTGGGGAGTTTGCTCAAGAAATTTCACATGGAACAATTAAAAATACCACTTTAAGGACATATTTTGTCTTTACCTTGGTTATTGGGGACAGAAGGCCTGTCACCACCAACAGCTGCCAACTTCTTTGTTTCTATATAACCAAAGGCTGCAGGAAGTATCTTATCTGGTGGCTGAAGAAAGCTTCCTACGAAACTGTTACTTGATTCAGAATCCATAGCCTGTAAAAAGAGAGCTATTTAATGCCACTTGCTCTTTAATGGACTATGTAACTGGGCTGTCCCTGGCTCTGTTTTATATCAAACCAGATCATGTGCACCAAAATAATAATTAAAAAAAAACCCACACAAACACAGATGAACCCTGTATTTTAATGCAATGCCAAAACAATGCCTTTCATAACACTAAACATAGCTCTCCCCCACTATCCAAAATTTTCTGATTTTTCTTGGTGCTTTCTAATAACTTATCCTGATTTTTGTTCTTTTAAAAGCCAAGGATTGACAACATTTTATATTATCTATTTTACAGACTTTGGTGTCTGCCTCTCAGTGCTCCCTGCAGAGCAAGCAGTCCAATTTTTACAGCCTGTTTTCATTTGCAGCCTCCCTACTGCTTTAACACCTACCTTTTTACATATGGCTTTATTACATAATACAGACGTGGTTCTCCACATTTAGTGTCAAGATAACAAAAGGATATTTAACATGCAACATTCCCAGCATTCTCCCCATTATGAAGCATACGTATCATATCCGCTCCCTTTCTGCCCTACCTTTTCACACTCTTTATCAGAAGCACATTTGAAGATAGTTTACACCCTAACAAGTAGTGTTTTTCCTTGAACCCAAGACATGACGGTGAAACTTGCAGAAACTGCTTTAGTGTAATACAGCCTCTAGGAAAGCAGACCCTGAGAGATCAGCCCATGTGCACTCTATGACAAGTCATTCAAGCCTCATTTGGTTGTTTACATTGGGAATGCTACGACAACCAAGCATAGGCCACAAGTCACGTGAAGGAGGGCTAACGGCCATCTGAAGGAAAAACGTGGAAAAAGAACTAACATTAAAGAATTAACATTAACATAAGAAGGAGATGGACTTATTGGAGCAGATCCAGAGGAGGGCCACGAAGATGATCAGAGGGCTGGAGCACCTCTCCTACGAGGACCAGCTGAGAGAGTTGGGGTTGTTCAGCCTGGAGAAGAGAAGGCTCCAAGGAGACCCTATAGCGGCCTTCCAGCACCTAAAGGGGGCCTACAGGAAAGATGGGGAGGGACTCTTTATCAGGGAGTGTAGCAATAGGATGAGGGGTAATGGGTTTTAAACTGAAAGAGGGTAGATTTAGATTAGATATTAGGAAGAAATTCTTTACTGTGTGAGTGGTGAGACACTGGAACAGGTTGCCCACGTAAGTTGTGGATGCCCCATCCCTGGAGGTGTTCAAGGCCAGGCTGGATGGGGCTTTGAGCAACCTGGTCTAGTGGAAGGTGTCCCTGCCCATGGCAGGGAGGTTGGAACTAGATGATCTTTAAGGTTCCTTCCAACTCTAACCATTCTATGATTAAAGAGGTCTTTAGTAACTTTGGACTTACTGGTATTGTAAAAATAGTGGTTGTTAAGCTTTTTCATTGTATTCTTTGCTCTCCTACTCATTCATTTGTCCTACATAAGCAGGAACAGCAGAGACAACTCTTCCCTCAAAAATACACACTTTGGTCTATTTTAATAAGGGTCCTATTAACCTACACTTCAAAAATTGAGAGACTTGCTCACTTCTGAAAGCTGTTAGCAGGTTTTGCTACTCGTAGCAAGTGTAAACACCATACCAAGAGAAGGAAGTTAAAAGCAAGTTTTAAATCCACCACAGCTACCTAGCATAGTACCAAGCATTTCACTTCATACAGTGTAAGAAATTAAGGGTATATACAGCTTCAGTTGATAGAAAAACAGCTTATTTGAAGGTTCAATGATACAACAACTATGGTATCACTTAAGTTTAAAATACAGGGCATGCAACTGGAACTGGCCTCCCACTTGGGCAGGGCTATTTACAGATGCTAGTTCCCAGGAAAGTCACCCAAAGGAGGTATCTAGTAACAGGAGGCAGAAAACCAAACCAAGACTGGAACCTGCTGATAAAGCACACCCAGGAAAAGCCATTCATACCAGGTGGGCAGGGAAGAAAGTTTTCAATGAAAGAAAAAGTTTCCAGGAACAGCTCTTCCAGCGCTCTTCCAGCACTCTTTCAGAGGCCGTATAAAATAGAAAAATCATCATCCATCCACACTGCCTCTTCAAGATATGCACTAAACCAAAGGTACGTGGAAATAATTCCTTCCTCCTCCAACCTGGCATCACAGAAATGTGGACTTAAGCATCTCTCCACCAGGGCTTGCTTGACTTGGGGCCTCCCAGACACTGCTGCTCTTGTGTGCTAACACCCCCAGGGCAGATCCCACAGTTCAGGGCTGTCCTCCTTGGCACCGGCACAGCCCCCCCGAGACCCACAAGAGGGGAGCTGCCCATGCTACCGCTGCACCACAGGACTTTCACAGAGAGTTCTCTGCAGGGTCCTGCCACTGTCTTGCCCGTACCAACAGGCCACCACGGCCTTATTTGCCATTTCTTACAGCACAAGGGGCAGTGGCAGTGAAGGGCACGAAGCAAGGAGCAACAGAGATCTCAAGATATGGATGCGCAAGTCCTGTGGTCACAGGGAGGGTCAGGGCCAAGAAAGGAGAGGAGATGGGCCTGGCATGGCATGGTGTACCAGCATGGTATTCCACAAAATAAGAAATAAGCAAGACTTACCAATTTTCCCATTGCTTCTCAACCCCAACACGTTGGTGATGAAAAAGACTAGCAAAAAAGGTCCATAGAAATACCCATATGTGCATGCAACAAGCTTCCCACTGCTGCTGTGAACAGGGGAAGGCAGCTTTAGAAACTCCAGAAGAAGAAGGGGTGTTTTGCTCACTCCATCTAACTTTTTAGCAGTCAGCATAAGCAGACACTTGCTTTTCCAACGTCCTCCGGTGGAGGAACACAGTTCCCTTGCATGCCTGCAGCTGCTACACATCAATTAGTTTCCTTATAACTGTCACATAAACAAGTTCTGCCGTTTCCAAGGAGATGGGTCTGTAGACAGTTGTAAGGAGGGCAGTGATCTGAAGCAAATAATGAATAAGAGAGGGAGGGAATAAAGCACCAGAAAATTTGAGAGTTTGTGGTCAAGCTCAGTAACACAAAGGTTACAAAGGACATGGGTGACACCTATTCGGGAGAAAGGGAAGTAAAAACCCTTGAGTTGTGCAAATGAAGGCAGAGGAAAGCGAAAGAGAAGAGTCCAGCTCACCAGCCCAGTGATGGTGATCTAGCTAATCCAGTGTGGGCTTCAGCATGAAAACCCACAATTTTGCTAGCACAGCAGAGGGTGATATGCACCCTGAAGCTGGAGGGGGGAGCTCCTCAGGTGACTCCTAAGACCACAGGCTCAGCAAGGGGTGTGAAGGAATACAACACCACACGACTGAGATACCTGTGTTTGCAGAAACCCTGCTGCGGACATAGTTACGGACGCCTTGCTTTGCCACAGCTTTCTCAGACGCAGACGCTGTGTGGAGCAGGCTGAGGGAATGGTTGCTATTAGTGCTTGGAGGCTCTGTCAGTGTAATTACTCTAGTAGAGGTGCTCTGGTGTAGACGAGTCCTTTAATATCTTTGCAGGTAAATACAGTTTATAACAACCACGCTGTGCAGGAGTCACGTCTGTGATGCTGCAGACCTCAGGGAAGGACATGGGCCAGGAAAAGGACCAAGTCACTTTACACCAGCAAGATATCACCAAACATCCTGACCGCTTTCAGCCCACTAGGACAAGAAACCTATCAGGAAATAATTAAGTAGCTTGACGTATGTTTGGACGTCAACTGTCCTACCATCCACTTTTTCCCCTGCAAGTATTTAAGTTTCTATAAAACCGTCACAGACAGGTTTGCTTTTTAAAAATGGTTACACAGCCCACATACACTGCAAGCTTAACCTACTCTTCTTTTATTCCATGCTACCATAGATGCTGGTACACAGCCCTAGAGAGGCGCTTTAAAGCAGCTATTGCTTCCCAAATGGTGATATATGTACTAATGTAACTCCATGAGGCTTAGGGGGATTTAGCACTTGAACTACACTCGTTAAAGCAGCCAAAACGCTGTTGTTTAGACAAGCCCTTCGTTGAGGAAATTAGCACACTCGTTCAAGTTTGGGGAACAGCCAAAGAAGAAGTATGCGTATTAAACGGAGGCTGAGAAAACACCCTGGTTACAGGCGGAGGGGAGGTGAGGGGAAGGGATGAAGGGAGGCAGAAACGCCTCGCTGCCACCCCAGTTGCCTGTGCCGCAGCAGGGAAGGGTGGGGGAGAAGCACTTGTGTTGTGTGGGTCGCATCCAGACCCCCCTGCCAGCCCTTTGGGTTTTTTAACCAGAACTGACCCAGCCTGCGTTGGAGGACACAGTGGTGATGCTCAGATGCCCAGTGTTGTTTTACACATAAAAACACAAAGGAGCTGGTTCACATGTACCCTGCATCAAGCCATGGGGCTATTTAGTGCCACCTGTGGGCCTGCTGTTAAACGTCAGCCTGGCCTTGACCCCTATGCTGTCCCCAAGCTGGAGCGAGGAGGTTCCCAGAGTGCAGTGCCACGTGGTCACAACCCTGCACACGGTGCATGGTGCCAGGCAGAGCAAATTAGCTCCATGATAGCGCTGCGCTAATGTAATTACACTGCCTACCTCCTTCCTCCCTTGCTGTGGTTGGCATGCTCATCCCTGGGGTGTGAGGATGAGCCGTGGGACCACTTCTGCCTGGTGGCTCACTGTCACACGCGGGCCGGGAGCGAGCTTGCCCAAAGGCTGTTGGAGAGCAATCCCGTCATCGGGTCCATACCTGTATATGTGGCTTTGACACCTCAGAGGACAGCAAGCAAGCTGGAGTTTGGTACCTTGAGACAAACAGGGAATTTCCCATTTTATCATGTGATTTACCTTTACACTGTTTACCTTTATTTTTGCTGAATGTGGCCTGCATTGAGTGCCAGAGTACTGGATCAGGTCGCTGTAAAAATCAATTGACATTTTAGTTACTGCAGTCTAGCACAAGTACGCATGCCAACAGTGGAGAGCTACTGAACACCACTGAAATCCTGAATGTTACAGATAGACCAGTTACGACTTCCTCCTCCTCTCCTCCTTTCCATTCCTCCCCTCCATTGCCAGCCACATCATTAAAAAAGTTTCAACAAAATTTCTTCTGAAGTTAAAAGTCCAAAAACATTTTGCCACATATACAATTGTGTCCCATACTGTAAAGCAGCATATGGAAAAGCTTTTTCCACATGTGAACTACAGCAGATTCAGGGAATAATGCTGGCTTAACAGTTTCCCAAAAGATATACACTAAAGGAATAATGTGATAATGCAAGGGATGCTTCCACTAAATTCTCCGATGCTTGTTATCTCACAGAGATCCGGGTTCATTCAAATTGCTGTGAGGGCAACCTTTTAGAACCAAAGAAAGAGGTGCTGTCAGAACACCTTCAAAGAAAAGAAAGAAAAAACAGATCAAAGCATTTTTCAGAAAGAAATACAAAGATACCTATCTTCTGACCTGACCTACTGGGCATGCACAATTTACAGTGGTTTTTTCCATAAGTGAAAACAAAGTCGCAGATGAATCAAGGAATGATTCACTGTTTATCTGACATAAGAGAAATTTTAAAGAATTGCCCCAACACAGGCTATACCAAGAAACTCCCAGAATGCTGGCTGCCGCCTTGTCTATTTGAGCCAAGCCTTGCTGGCGAAAGGTTATGTGAGAGGCCATTTTCATGACACAATCCAAATCGGTCTATTTTTTTCCCCTTTCGCTTTCCTTCGAGAACCAGGGAAAAGCTTGGTCAGCTGTACTAGCTGCAACGCTCTTTCAGCCTTATTCCCGACAGACAAAGAACAGCCCTTTCACTGACAAAAAGAAATAAATAATGTTGTAGGCAAACTGCATTGTTGTTTTGGGAACACCCAGTCTCTAGCATCCTGACACAACCGCTTTAATCAGCCTGAAACATATGACCTCGCTCAGGACATATCTAAGCAACTGGTACTCACGTGCCTTCTTTAATCTAAGTGGGTTAGAAATGAAGTGGTGACAGCTGCAAAACTAATAGGAAGTGAAACCTCACTGAATCAATAAAGCATTTCAACATGTTTTTAAGTTCCGTAGAGTCCCACTTTAAATGAATTTAGAACAAATGACTAAAATTTGTTAGAGCAATTAAGGAACTTGGGAGTGTTCTGAAAAACTGACACAGGCAAATCCATGAGAGTTAGCTTGTTGTACAAACTGCGAGATACAAACTGACAGTCTCAGAACTGGATATGTAAAGGTTAAGTGCTCAGTTTCTTCTTCAATACTACAGTAGCAAAATATATTCATTCCTGAATTTCAACTCTTATGCAGAACTTTCATCCAATCTTTTTTTTTTTTCAGTCTTGGAAGAAAAGGAAAAGAAATTACATTCTGTGTTTTCTCATGACGCTGTATGTACTGTGAAGTATGATAAAACCTGGTATTCTAATGAAAAAAACACCTCCTAAGCCTTTAATTTCATTGTGTCAGACCTTCTAAGCATTCATACTGGTATTTCTATAGTTCCTGTTTGCTAGAGATAAAAGACAGAAAAGTAAAAGAGGAAGAAAGAAAATAGAATGAGTTAGAGAAGTACTTTGGCAAAGAAATAACCAGGTGGGTTAAAAAACAGATTTTTTAAAATTTTTTTTTTTAGGAATGGGTTCTAACCTGACAGTGTATCAAACAAACATGGGTCATAATATCATTAGAGTTTTGCTGTTTTCTTCAGTGAGCACAGCAGACCCAATTTCTCATTAAACAATTCATTCAAAAAAATTCATTCAAAGTGCTTGATAAAATCGTATTTGATACTTTGTGGGAAAATCAAGTTGGTGCAAACTGCTTTAACCTGTATGAGCAGATGATAACTGAACTTAGCATTCAGAGGAGCAAGACTGCAAATTCATATCTAGCAACAATTGCTATGTTAGCATGAAAGCATTTGCCCGGAATGTAGTGTGACCAAATAATTACATTTCTAAGTCTTTTAATCAGTCAAAAGTAGTTAAATATAACCCTTTTGTAATCAGCATCAAACATAAAACCAAATGATATAAATGGTCACTAACACACTTCCTTGCTTCCCTCATAGTTTTGTCCCTGTTATCTTCTCCTTTCATCCACCCCCACATTACAGTTGCTTTTTCTCCCTCATCTCCTCTCTTTTCCTTGTATTTACATCATCCTATAGCTTTGCTCCTTGCTCTTCTCCCTTCACTCTTCTTTTTCCCCATCTCGTTCTTCTAGCATAAAAAGTTAGGGTTTTTTACAAAGTAAAAAGAGCCATTTTTTCCCACACAAGAATAACTATCAAATTTCTTCCCTTCACACTTAGGATCCAGTTCCGACAGATGCTGTTTGCTCTTAGTACACTGTCTGATGTGGAAATTGAAGGTGCTCTCCTCAATACTCTACATGGAGAATGTAAAAAGCTACTTTTTCTCCTCACTGATGCCATCACACTGTCTTCCATATGTAGTTTGCTTAGCTTGGTCACTTCTCTTTACCCTCAAAAATCTGCTTTTGCTCATTAGATTGGAAGCAGCTCTCACAGCTTTCTAGAGAGCAAAGGAGAGCGTCCTGATAGATGGGAAGGCAGGAGGAAATTACTGGCTCTGGCTCCTGACCCTTGATTAAAAAGAGGAAGACTTTGCTTTTGTGGAAAGAAGCTTTTCAAGGGCAACTGTCTCCTGTATAGAAGACCGTATAAAGGTGCACAGGCAGAATAACTGAAGATTAGAAGGGCACATGCAAAAAGGAAAAGACATATTAGGGTAGGCTGGAGCATATGTAAGAGTGGGTTGACATGACAATCATAGTGAAGAAATATAACGAGGTAGGGGATAGTTATTGCAGGTACTGACTCATTCACAGTAAACACTTTTACCACATGTTAATTTTCACCTTTTATGTCTCAAATATTTAATGGGATCACTGAAAGATGGTTCTGAACGTTACAACTTGCCCTCTAGGCAGATGAAACAGACAGATTGAGTCCCCACTGTTGCCTTACAATTTATTTTCAAAGTAAACTTCTGTTTTTACCAATACTTTCTCATGGAAAGTGTCAGTCTCTTCACCCAACATCCTTTAAACTAGCATGGAGATGGAGTAGGAGGTAGATTTTGAGACAGATAACTCGAAGACCATGACATGGATGAGCAGAGAAACACAAAGATGGTAATTGTTCACAAGATTTGTCTCCTTTTACCTACTACCACCCCTACATTTTTTTTTCACATATTCCTACGCTGCTGCTAACTAGGCACCTGGCAGGGAACAAGAACTGCATTCTGCATTTGTACATCAGGCAACCTAAGAAAAAGATTGCAAAACCCCCCCAAAACCTAACAAGGAAAAGATAAGTTTCACTCCTGGCAAGAAATGATTCTCAAAGTCATCTTTTGACAGCAACAGTTGTCTTTAAAGATTCAGAAAAACTGCAAGCAGATCTGAGTCAGAGCAACTCCTCAGTCTTGTTTTAGAAACCTATTTTGTTGAAGAATAATTTTAAATAATATCATCTGTTTACATGACTCAGAATATTCATAGCAACTCCAACACATCTATATTGCGCATCCTGAACAGACACAATAGCCTAAGTATTAATGCCAAATCATTTGTAGATAATACAGTATAATGAGTATTCAAAAATGGTCTATCACTACTTCTGGTCTGAGTTGTCTGGCAAAACTTACAACATTCAAAGCCACGCAACAGAATACTTGTTTCGTACAATCTGTATATTTAAATTTGCATGACTTCAGAGATGTGGGAAAAATCTGAGTAAGATGCTACGAAATCCTGCACAATGTTGCACATATAAAACTAACTTCAGTTGATTATAAATTGTTTAAGAGACATTTTTCCCCTGTTAACTAGATGCACAGTTTCTGACTGCAATGTAATTTAGTGGATCTCGAGGCAACTGACTTAAATTCATGCTATTCTGTGTGACCTTAATAAATCACAGAGAGATGGGACTGATAAGGGACTGATGTTCCAGGATACATGAGCCTTCCAGCCTCAGGGCTGAATCCCAAGTTTGGTAATGATAGGCTTATATTCCCTGCATGTAAAAGAAGTGCAGGTAGGTATACAGCCAAAACAAGCAGGGTGCTCAGTGAGGAGCTAACAAAAGCTGGGTGCGGGGGAACTCTATGAACATAGATGCGTGTGAAGTCCCACCCTGGTGCTTGGCACCTTTGTCCTCTTGGGACTTAGAATTTGGAGTTCTCTTCTGGCAGTGAGTGCCAAAATCTGTTCTTTAAAACAATGAATAAAGAGTCCCTGTCGCTTCTCTGGTCTGTGACTTCATTTCATATGGCTGCTGGCCACAGCATTTTTCTTTGTATTATTACTGGAAAACGCCAAGGTCTGTGTTAACAACCAGCCTGCCAAAGGTGTTTAAAAGGCCTATTGGGCTGTCAGCAGATAAAAAATTCCCAATAAGCAATGTTCACTTTCTTTTAAAGTGTAGCTGGAGGAAATAGTGTCCATCTTCTCCACCCTGTTACCCAGTGGTTACAGCATTGATCGGGAAGTGGGAGTTCCTGGGGAGCATTCATGCCGCATCCCTGACCACCATGCTAGACTGGCAGGAGGAAGAGCAGGAAGGAAACAGGGAGTCACCACCTTTTCGTTTGAAGTTATGACCCTCTTACACAGGCGTGTAAGAGTCTAGGACAAGGAGAAGGCAGCTGAGGCAAAAGACAGAGTAAAACAAGGGTATGTCTCTCTCATTGAGTTTAATCATTGGAAGAAAGTCCTGGGTTTTATTTATGTATTTTTGTAGTAAATAGTCCCTGGATAAAAAACAGCACTGGCTTGGGAATACCAGAAAACAGAAGTAAGTGCCTACAGTGTGCCTCCCTGTGTCTCCTTCCTTCCGGTTCACACCAGTATGACATGTTTACCATCCTCTCTAACTTCAACAGCTGAGGTAATGAATGCTTCCCTTCCACTTTGCAGTCCTTCTGAGCACCCAGGACACTCTCCTGGGAGTTACAAGATGTTGACATTAATCCCTTTGAGCAAAAAGCCAATTCTCTCATCACTGGGTTACTGCACTAAAGGTGTGCACTCTACCAAATGTGGCCGGGCACTGAAGCCAGCTGTGGCTTTAACAAAAGAACCTGACTTGTTGGGCTTGGAGAGGTTCTTTTCAGCTGGACCTCTCTTGGAGCTGCTCTACCTACTTCCTAGATCACAAGTGGACACAAAGGGGAGAGAGGTGCCATGATGCCCAGCTTGGGGCAATTCTGGATATTTCTATCCAGAAACAGACTGTAACAGAGTTCAAGTGGCTGCTCAGTGGAGTTTTTTGTATCTGTTTAGTTTACTCGTGCTCTTTTCCAGGATCTAGCCCTTAGTCTTTCAGGCCACATTTATACAGTTAAATGGAGTATAGTCAGAGAGCTGGCCAAGTACAGCAGGACTTTAAGTGGCCTGTAGTTCTGGTACATCATAGCCCACCTCTTCTCAAAGCAACCCATGCTTCACTGTAAAACTATTTCATAGTCTTTCTGCCAGAAAGATTTGGTCTCCTAAGAAGAAGCTGGTGGGTAACTTATCCATCCCTGCTGCATTTGTGACCTCTAAGGAGGCAGGGTGGCAGTTAGGTGCAAATGTTCACAGGCAACCCACAGTAGGCCAGAACCCACAGCAGATGTACAAACACGTGCTCAGAAGTAAAACAGGGCCACATTTTTCTCCCACATCTTACGCTGTAGCTTGCTCCATCATTAAGGCCAGTCTGTTGGGATGATACATGAGTCTGGGCTTGACACCAAGCTTGGACCTGGGTTCAAAGACAGCAGAGGAGTAGCCTCTGGCTTTCTGGTGTCTCTCTGCAAAACATGAGTCACAGAGCTTTGCTTCCTCAGAGGGCTGCTGTGAAGAAAAATGCATTAAATACTGTGGAGTGCTCATTTATTGTGCCAACATGCCAAAACCCAGATCTAAAAGGGGAGGGTGAACTTTTAGAAGTGATTCCATCCTAGGTATTTACTAGTTGGAATGAAATAAGCCTCAACAAAACCAGGTGTAAATAAAAGCATTTGAAGGAATCTAATTAAAAAAGCCGTTCCTTCTAAGTTGCACCAGTTTTACTGTTATTACTAATTCTCCAGTAATAGACTAAGTGTATTCTGCAGTAAAGTGTTCTTTTGTGACATACAGAAACTGGAAACACTTTTAAAAGTAAATATAATATAATTTAGAACTTATATCTTAGAAAGGACATGAATACAACTACTATACATTGTATTTTCAAAAAATAATTCTGCCGTTGGATAGCATTTGCATATGGCTATAGAAGTCATTATCTAGTTACAAAAAGAGGGAAGTTGATAAGTCATCAAGGAAGGAAATACTGAGGTTTAAAACAGCCACAAATTTGTTTTTCTTCAGCTTATCATTTTAAAAACTCAAATGCTGTAATTCTGGATGAGTTGCCAGATTGTTTCCTTCATAATTCTGCCTTTCTCTTATCCATTCTTTACGGATCAAAACCAAGCATTTTAACTTCAGTCAGTGAACACGCAAATCAGACAAACACATTCTCCTAACTTCAGGCTCTGATTAATTCCGCTGGTAGCCTTTGACCTTGATTTCCACAATGTCTTGCAGTACATACAGAAGCTTGACCCAGTATCGGAAAACTGCAGAGATTTAGTTTGGAAAAAATAAAGCCACCTTCATCTCCATTACCAAAGTGCTACATTAAAATCTATAAAACAAAGGGCTGAAAATCTGAAGTTTAGGCCTTGGAGCCAGTTTCACAATCTGTTTCCTGTAGCCAGAGTTCATTTGCAGCCAGTGGAAAAAACAACTTCTAAAAGATAAAAGGCAGTGCTGTGAATTTCAATCAATCTTAGCATTCAGGGTGGGAATATAGCCGTACCAAAGCCTAACACCAACGTCTCAGTTCTGATTCTGGTTGACTTTATTGATCTCGGATGTATGCAGTTGTTGTCAGAGACACCCAGCAAGTGCAAACTTATCATGGGAAAAATGAGATCTATCCAGCTTCTGAAGATCAAAATTTAGATAGAAATAAAGCAAGCATACGTGACATGCCTATTCACAGGAAAACTGGGAGACCATAACGAGTGACGACAGAACGGGACGGGAAGCTGGAGTGGGAGCTAATGTTAAAAAANTAAAAGGCACTGGCAGAATTATTTCCTTTGAACCCATCAGTTATGATGGGTGGAGGCCTTGAGTGCTTAGAGAAGTCAAGACTCACATTTATTACAGGTAGTGATGATTTTGGTAGATACATTGTTCACGAGGGTGCCAAAGGCCTAGAGGAAGCAGCTGCATGAAGCAGTCCAGGCCTGTCCACGCTGCCGAACAATGGCAACACAGACTCCTTGCAGAAAGGATTTTATGGGAAAAAAAAGATTGGTCTTCCTTGAAAGGTACAGGTAATGATAGAATGACACTTCTTTTGCAAGCTTCAGAGAAACCCTGCCAGAAAACAAAAGCAATGTCAGATGAAGAAACCAGATTCTTTACAAATAAAAGAGCTGTTGATGGCTGGTGTTGGTGAGCCAGCCCAAGCTCTGTTCTGGGAATCAGAAGCCGTTTCTGTGTCTTTCTGTGGTATGCAAGTAGCTCGTTCTGCATTTAACTTCAGTTTTGAGGTCTGAATTTTAGAGTGGGAAACGCGTAAATAAGAAGTGTAAAATAATTATGCAAGACCCTATAGCCCAATGTCCTGTTTCTGATTTAGTTGCAAGAGTTCTTTTGCCTTACAGTATACTCAAAATTGCAGTTCTATGATTGCTTTAATGTGACAGCTGCAAATGGGTGGTTCTGCCCTTGTCTACATGTTTCCCTCTCCTCTTTTCTGCCAAGAGGTGAATTGGATCAAGGAGATGATTTGGCAGAAAATTAACTTTATCAAAAAAGCACCTTTTTTTCCCTGCAGGGAAAGCAAGAGCAACAGCAATACCAGCCCATTTGGTGGCAGATTACACTTAATCACAGAATGGCTGAAATTAGAAGGGACCTCTGGAGGCCATCTTGTCCAACCTCTCCTGCGCAGGCAGGACCACCGCAAGCCAGCTGCCCAGGACTGTGTCCAGGCAGCTTTCCAGTATCTCCAAGCATGGAGACTCCACAACCAACCTGGGCAGCCTGTGCCTGTGCTTGGTCACCATCGCAGGAAAAAAAAAAAACACGTTTCCTGATGTTCCAAGGGAACCTCCTGGTGTGTGCCCACCCCCTCTGGTCCCGCCACTGGGCACCACCGAAAAGAGCGTGGCTCCGTCCTCCTTGCACCCTCCCTACGGGCATTTATATACATGGGTAAGGTCCCCACCAACCTTCTCTTCTCCAGGCTCAGCAGCCCCAGCATAATTTGGATTAAAAAAGAAAAAACTTAGATTAACTTGGGTAACAACCCTGCGGAACTGTTGTCCAATTTGATTATTATTTTTTTTTCTCCCTTTCATTTTCAAGTGTTGAAGGCGCTGCATTTCGTTTGCACGGTCCGGGTTTGGGTGGGGGTTTTTTTGTTTGCTTGGTTGGTTTGGGTTTTTTTTTTGCTTTCCCCTGATGTGTTTACTCAGGCGACATCGAAGGCTCCGTTGCAGCGTCCACCTGACGAGCCTGTGCCGCTCCTTCGCAACGCGGCTGCGCTTCAACTTTTTGCCGGTGCCAGTTGTACTGAAGCAAACCCACCACCGGGAATCGCCGTATTCCCGGGCGGCTGTCAGCGCGTCCGCTTTGGATCACCCGCTGCGGTGGAACGCGCACACACACAGAAATAATAAAAATAAATAAATAAATAAGATCACGGGAAAAACCTGCGCAGGAACGGCAGCGGACGCGCGCTCCCTCTCTCCTGCTCTCCCTCCCGCGGCGGCGGCGGCCGGGGCTCCAGGCGCAGACGCCCCCGCGCGCTGCCTGCCGGGACACGTAGTTCTCCTCGGCGGGGAGCGGGGCCGCCGCCCTTCCGCCGGACTACAATTCCCAACACCCCCTCCGGGCGCCGCCACTCCCCGCCGCCATTGGGCCGCCGGCAGCAAGGGCTGAAAAGCGATTGGCTTGGCGGGCGCGTCCGTCATGCGTTGGGCGGGGCTAGTTCGTGCCCATTCCTGCCCACCCCACCCCCACCCCTCACGGTGAGGGGGTTGTCGGGGGGTCTTGTGGGGGCCCGGCCCCGTTCTGCGCTGTCCCGGCGGGGAGGGCCGAGGGGGCCGCTCCGCTCCGCGGCGGAGAGGCAGGTCCGGGTCCGTCCCCTTCCCTCCATGCCTGGGGCGGGGAGGAGGAGCTGCCGGCGCCGCGGGG
>VZSZ01007645.1:632798-697117 GCA_013398815.1 Ibidorhyncha struthersii
TTTTTTTTTTTTTTTTTTGAGTGCGATCCGGCGGAGAGGATTTTAGCGATGGAATGGCTGGCAAGGAGCTCGGTCGTTGGGGCATCCCGAAGGAAGTAGCGAACATGACAGCTTAAATACTGTTGGCTTTGGTCTGTGTGACCAGTACTGTGATACTACCCGTGTGCTTTAATACAAAAGGAGGAAAGATTTGGGTATAAACATTCAGGGCGGCCAATTAAAAGTATAAATCGGTATGTGAAGTTTTTTAGCTTTTAAAAGCTGCATGAGCTTCAAGCATATTAAAGCACAGCCTGTCAGAATTCCCTTTTTGTTGTTTATTGGTAAATAGTTTCTCTATTGGCATCGGTAGGATCCAGGTTATTTTTTATAGCTCCTAGGCAGTCTAGCCAATAGAGGATTACATTTACTGACCTTCTATGCTAACAAAAATAAATGTTACTTTGTACTCTTCCACTGTTACAGTCTAATTATAGTTACTCACATTGCAATTCTCTTGCTCACCTAAAGTTTTTGCACAGGTCTTGAAATTCTGATAGAGGGCTTGTATCAACGAGTCCAGTAGCACTGCTAAAAATACGACTTGCTGCAGAGTAGGAAAAGGAAATTAAGGTATTTCTTTTAATCACAAGTGAATACGTAGAGCTGTGCTTGGAGTTAGCTGCCTGATTCCCACTATTGTGCTTTTTATCCCAGAACATTAACAAGTTTAATATAGGAGAATCTAGTGGGAAAAATATATAAAGATTATATATATTACAATCTATAAAATACACTCATATATAATATTTTATAAATAATACATACATTATAATATGTATAAAATACACGTATGCATGTATTTTAAAGGAACTTGTATATAGATCCATTTTTGCTCAGTCCTACTTTGAAATGGTTCAGAGAAATTCTGTGCTTGGATTACTGAAGATGAGAGAGGCTGTGTTTATTTTGTCTAACTTCTCAGTAGTATGCAATGTGACAAATACAGTGTAATTTAATTTATTTGATACAGTTTGGGCTGTATGGGGCATTTTTCTCAAAGCAGATTTTACCAGTAGAAGCTATAAATACAACATATGGTCTATGTGAAAGGCTTGACAGCTATACTGCTTTTCTTTTAAAAACCCAAAGCAATGAAACAAACAAACAAAAAAACCCAACACCCCCCACTGACTTGAATATTAAGTTGAAAACTTAATCTGGCACCTTTGCATCAGCATCTTCCTTGTTAAAGATTCGAATAAGAAGTGAGCCCATTACCAGTGAGAATGAAGAGTCACTGGAACAGACTGCTAAGGGAAGACTTACTTTTATCAGGAACGAGGCATCAGCATCTTCCTTGTTAAAGATTCGAATAAGAAGTGAGCCCATTACCAGTGAGAATGAAGAGTCACTGGAACAGACTACTAAGGGAAGACTTACTTTTATCAGGCACGAGGCATCAGCCGTATTGGCCTTATTCAAAGGCCGGACAGGTGGTGATCTCTCACCTAAGTCTTGGGAGAGATCAGAATACATGATCTGATGACTCCCTTTTAGGTTTTTCTGTATGAAGTTACTGGCACGTTCAACTATTAGTCTTGTTTAGAAACTTTGTTACTAGTTTTTTTAAATAGGCCAAAAAGTTCTAGCAGAAAATAAATCCATCCTGATACAGCAAGTGCAAGTTTAAATTTCATGGTGGTAGCTGACTTGATTAATAAAAATAGATGTGAAAGATATAATAGATATGAAACCAATTGTATACATACCAGTTGTGGTAAAGGTTTAGCAACCAGTTAAGTACAATAAAATCAAATACAGCATTACTTTAAGAAAATCTTTAAAAGCTGCTTTTGTAACTTTTCTTCTTAGGAAGTAGATCTAAGAAGGAAGTATTCTATATTCTGTGAATATGGAGTGGCAAGTCTTAGTTCTTATGACTGGACTCACAAATAAAAATTTTCATTGTAATCTTTGGATCCGCATTTGTGGAAGAAATAATTTAATCCAAGTATTCCATTTTGGATGCTGTGGACTATTGTCAGGCGTGAAATGCTCTTCTGTTGATTTCATGGCCAAGAGGAATTTTATTCAAATCTCTGCAATGAAGATGGCAGATAAAGCAAGCTATTAAATTAAATATAATTATCCCATAGAACTCATGGCTTTCAGCAGTGATTCTAAAGGTAAGTAGCTTAGTAACATTATAAAAATCTGAAATCCTATTCAGAACAGTATTAGTACTTAAAGGACTCACTTGCATTACTTTATCTCCCTGTTTTAGGATATGAAGCTATCTTTCTTTAAGTCTACAGCAATATGTACCACTATGCTGTCTAAACCTTATTCTCTGCCAAGTTATTAAAGGACGTAGAGCCCAGGGCAGGAGAATGCAACTTTGAACCCAAAGGTTCTGCTGAGAACTGGTGCTGTCATCCTTCCCTCTCCTGTGGGATGGTCCAACTCAGACTAGCAGTCTGAGCCTGGACTCTCCTGCCCCACCCACCCCTGAAGTGGAGAATTGTAAAACATGCTTTCTTCATCTTTCTTCCCTGTGTCCAGGATAGGTCAGTGAGGAAATCAAAGATTTGAATTTTCCATGTGGTCTGATAGCTATTTTTTGCTGGGACTAGTGCCCTTTTGCCTGTTGGGATAATCAACAAATACTTAGGCATGAGCAACTACACTGCTGGTGGTTTTGTCTGGAGCAAGTTGGTAGAATGCATTATATGGCTGGTGTAAGCTGCAGGCTTGGCAGCAGCCTGTGTCAGCATGGCATCCCTCTGAGCCTGCCTTTGTTATGGTCTCTCTTTTTTTTTTCTGGAGGAAAATTCCTCTGAAATATGGTGGAATCCTAAGTATGCAACTTTCTTCTTTGCTATTAATAAATATTAATAAGTAGTATTATAAATGCTATTATTAATAAATAGTATTGCCTGTGTCAATCTATAAAAATATATTATTGCTTAATGTAAATTCCTGTTAATTTGACTTGTATTCGGGTTAATGAGTTTCTTATTGTAGACTATATATATTTGCATATAATATATAATTTTTAGCATAAGATAATATATCTAATTTCTCATGTAGATTAGACAAGTTGTTTTTGTAAGGATTACTACAAAGACAATATCAGCAAACTAGCCCCCTTTTTTCTAATTAAGACTTTCTTGCTTATTAGTAAAAGCAAGGTTGCTAAAGTCACTTTGACCAAATATATATATATTTAAATAAAGGTATTTCAATGGCAATGCTTTAACCAATTCAAAAGAGTTTGAATGTTTGCATATGAATATATTTGAGTGGTTTTTGAGATAAAACCCCAAATATACTATAGCTTTTTGATACCTTCTTGCATATGCGGTATTTTGCACATATTTATAGCATATTGCTTATGACCTTGCAGAATAGCAGGTCATTCCACCTAGTATGCTAGTTTGCACACCAACACAAACATACTGGGGAATGAACAGCAGTGGAAGGTCTTAACATGTGATCATCAAAAGCATTTTTCCCAGCCTCCATCAGATCAATTAGATGTCTTTATATTCCAGTCACATACAAGGTGGATGTCAGTAACTGGACAAGAATCACTGAAAGTATGAGATTTGCTAGTTAAAATCTCTCATAACCATCCAATGTCTTTTGGAAAAAAACTGAGCAGAACATACTGCTCTGCTGAGGTATGTAAATTCATAAAAATAATCTTTTAGATTAATGAAGAGAATGCATAGATGGGAGGCAGGTTCTGCGGAAGGGACCACAAGATATTAGCCTACATAGGATAAAAGATGACAGTACAGCAGAATAAAACCCACATATGTATTGGGGGGCAAATATAAGGAAGAAAGAAACTCATTTCAACCTCTCTGAGAAGTAATGTAATAGTACCAACCGCTTTCATTGAAGGGGAAAATTAATAATGAAAAAAGAACTTTGCTCCCTATTGATATAAACACAAGAAAACAGAAAATGAGAAGCTGTATGTTGCTGAAGATGCACCTGAAATGCATGAAAATGCATGAACAAAACTGGGACAGTCAAATACATAATAAGGTGTAGCTAAAAGGGATATTAGAAGAAAGCAAGAAATAAAAGATCCGCAGATTGGTGGCTTAACAGATAATGCTGAGGTGATTGAAATGTTCTCTGAAATAGTTAATCCAGCCAGTGTAGTTAATAGCCATGATAAAAGTGTAAATAGTGCTTGTCCTAGACTAGGGGGGGAAAAATGTAGGTTGCTTTGATAAGCAACAGATTTTCATTCTGGCGGGACCTGATGAAATTAATTCTGAGGTGCTTAAAAAAAGAACCAAACTAGCTGAAGCAATCTCAGACCCGATAATGGAGGAAAATAGTAGACTCAAAGAGAATAATGGTGCGCACCTCTTCAGTATGGACTAAGTGGGATTGAATGAAGAAGAAACTGGTGTATTTTAACTTTAGCTCAAAGAAAAAATAGCGGACCAGTGACGAAACACATTTTTAGTGCCTAGAAAAATAAGTTGAGCAACAGCCGAAACAGACTTGTCCAGGATAAATTATTTTAAATCCAGCATTTCTATTTCTTCTATGATGGAGTAACAAGCCTTGTGGTGCAGAGAGATGATAAAATGTTAATAAGTTGATATACCAGAATCATCAATATTCACATGATATTCTCATTAACAAGCTAGGGAATTACGATCTAGAAACTACTGTGCTGTGCAGTGAGTAAAATTAGGTCAGGTAGCAAGTACTTGGTACAGATTCTACAAGGTCCTGTCCAGCATGATGTTAACAAACTTTTTTGCTTGTTGAATTGCAGATTACAAGCTGGGAGGGAGGGTAAAAATACCAGAGAACAGCCATAGAATTTGAAATTATTATTAATAGTTAACGGGAGCTTGTATTATATCTTCTAGACCTCTGATTTTTTTTTTTTTTGTGAAGAAAGTTTGAAGAAATTGTTTGTGGTACAGTCAGCTAAAAAGGAAGCTAGGACAATATTTTCCCAAATAAATGGGGGACAGAGGGGATGAAAAGACTGCTGGAAAGAGGAAGGACATGAGCTAGAATGAATGATAGGTTGATCTAAATTCCAGCAAGACTTTGGTTATTAGACATTTGGGGAAAATTTTCAAGGATTAGGATAGTAAAGCAATGGCATCCAGTGATGTTCATCACTAAACTTTTTGTCTAAACTGTTCTTAAAGATCAGGTAGGAGTGACATACTTATTTGATCTCTCTCTGGGAAAGGCAAAATATTGCTAACTCAATGATTTTTCTTTCCAGCCTCTTTTTCTGTGTTGTGTGTTATTAACTGCTTGGAGGGACACACCCTCTGAGTGCTTTCCCTTTGATTTCGAAGACCGTATTTACCAGATATGTAGCACTGGAACTTGTGGTCTGGAACCTCTGTCTCACTGAAAAGCAGCAGGTGGGCTTGGGAGGACTTTGAGTACCTCCTTGTTTTCTTAGGCCTACAGCTCTAGTGGATAAATTTAACAGAATCCCACAGCTTGCACAGAGGGCTGTATGGCACACTACAAGAGGGGGTCATGTCAGCAGCCAAATATATAGCCTCTTGTCTTAGAACCTTCGGGCACTGCCTGTGACCTAGGCTTGTTTGGCAGGGGATATAGAATGGAATACCCTTACCTTTCCAATTCCCAGCAAAATACTTGTATGGATTTATATTAAATGAGCATCCAGAAAGGATGGGAAGACTTCTAGTCACAGCCAGAGCAGGCATCCTGTTCTCTTCCTCCGCTACAGCACATGTGGCAAATAAAGCCTCTGTCAGGACAGGAGGCAGTAGTTCAGCTGTGTATGTCCATAAAGGATAAAGTAGGAGTTGCTTTTCAGTTTCATTGCTAGATTTCTCTTACAACAGAGTTCACCATCTCTTTGCTTTGCGTATGCACCATGTCTGAGCTCTGTGGTGCATCCTTGTTAAGTTCCTTGCTCTCAAATGGTTTATCCTGGTGACTCTGGTATTACAGGAGACTGGCTAACTTTCCAAATCTTTAATCTGCTTGTGGTGTAATCTTTGATAAATGACTTCATCTTCAGTCTTTTTAGCCTTCCTGTAAAACAGAAGTAGCTTGCTTTAGTGAGCCTTGAAATCTGTAGCTAGGCAGGTCTGTTAGATTGTGGGATTTTTTTGTCTGAGTTAATTTGACTGTGTCCTGCTGCGTGATAATGATGTTCCCCTGTGATGCTTACTGTTGGTCAGTTACCATGGAAAGGTGTGTCAGATGACATTTATAGTCTGTTCAAGCCTGCAAATTTAAATATAGTATCCTCACTGGTGGTGGTGAATCTGATCCGTCTGGAAGCTGACTAGTCTCCTTCCACAATGCCAATACCCAAATCGGTTTCTGGTTCCCATAGTACTGTTACATAAAGTTAATGAAAACATCCTTTTTTTTTTTTCTTTTTGTGAGTTCACTTCAGAGCAAAACTATGTTCTGTCTCTTCCAGCCATTAGGTGGAATGGGTTTAATTATGTTTTGTAGGGTGCTCCCTTCAAAAGCTGCACGTCACTCAGATTGCTAGCTCAGAAAACATTTGTCTGTTAGGGTTGGTTGGGTTTTTTTTGTGGTGTTCAGATACTGTTGCTCTTCTCAATATTGTGAGAGATACTGAAGTAATGACATGATGTACTTAAGTGATTAGTCTTATTTACAACTTCTGCTAGCCTACAAAAAGAAGTGTACCTCCACAGTATTTATTGTAAACATGTTCTGATGATGTGTCTGTATCACATGTGTGGTGAGGCTGGCTGGAGAAGTTAAGGGAGAAGACTTAATCTTGACATAACAAGGAATGTTCTGAGCAGGGGTGTGAACGTATTTTTTTAAAAACTTAAATTGTCAATAGTCCTTAGGTTGCCTTGTCTGACTCCTCCCTTCTTCAGCATACTTGCCTCCTTTCTGAAGGCTCCAGTCTGCTTGTTGAGAGAGACGAAGGGAAATTTTCTTTTGTCAAGCTTGTCAGTTGCAGAATTGCCTGACCCTGAGAACGGGAATTCTTTGGTTGGAATAAAGAGTTGCTTGAAAACAGTGGAGGTTCTCAAAGTGATGTAAAATAGGATATCTAGGTCACTTCAAATGCTGTTTCTGTGTTTGGAGCCTTTCCATAATTTTCCATGCCAGCTGTATGGCATTCTTCTTGTATGGAAATGAGCTTTGCTTAGTTAACTTTTTCTTATAATTGTTTGGGATAACTTCATCTGTAAATTTGTGGGTTTATGTGATTCTGCTGAATTGATTTTTCAGGACATCATAACTAGAATTTTTATTTTCAAAAGAAATGAAGAGTGAAGCATGCACTTGATAATATTGACTTGGTTGATATTTATTTTTTGACTGCATTGAAATGCTTTAAACTGAGCAAATCCGACACGAGATGAGGAAATACTTATTATTTACTAATGAGGTAGACATCTGTAGGGTGCACGTTGGTGGCTTACATAAAAAGAGGTCTGTTTCCTGATTCATTTTTTTTTTTCATAGGAGCCAATATCTAGAGATCTGTAGAAACCAGAAATGCTTCAGCTTGAATGCATTTTGTAAATAACAGCATCTGTTCTCCTGATCTAGCAGTTGCTAAATCACACAAGCTCTGTTTTAGGTTGGTTTTTTTCTTTTTCTTCTGTGTGTCTTTCGAGAGGTAATTCTAGAAGTTGGCTGTTCTTTTAACCTCATGGCTGGAGATGACCCTTTCCAGTCTACACTTGTGTATTCTAGTGTCAACTTAGTCCTTTATCTTAAATTATTTTTTTCACTCTGGTACTAATTGTGTATGGGTAGCAGTGATCCTTCCCCTTTCTGCATTGATTTTCTAAAAGTTCTGCTCTAAGTTGCCAAAAAATCAACTTATTTCTTCTTTAAAAAACCCCAATGCTTATAATTTGTTTTCCCCGTTTGGTATATAAATAACTGTCTTTCGGGATGTTGGCATGCATTTGGATCCTTTTTGGTCACATACAGAGAAATCTTATGCATCTTGAGGAGAGATATTCAATCAAAGTGAAAAGCACTAAGAATTTGGAAAGGTTTAGAAATTAGCATATGATATGCAAGTATTAAGTAAAAAAAAAAAAGACTCCTAGGTTATGTAACATAACACAGCTTCCATTAGCTTGACCAAAGTACATTGTTTAAAAGAAAATTACATTGTCTCACTGTGACAAGCGCAAAGGGAGCATTGAAGAAATACTTGTTGTTTTGTCATCTTACTCTTGACTTTTTCTTTTCAGGGTTTCTCCTTTTAAAATAAATATAGTGGAAAAGTACTGAGTATACCATTGTGGGACAGAAAAATAGTTGTGAAAGCTTGAGTATATTTTTCTGTGGATACTGAGTGTTTAAATTTCCAAAAATATGTTTTGCTGTCAGTATGATTGTCTATTCCAGAAATAAGGGGGGGGGGGAAGCTTAGCTCTCTCTTCAGAAATCAAGTGAAAAATGGAAATCTTCACTTGGACCTACATACATCAATTACATCCAAAAAGTTAAGTGGTGGTTTTTATCTTGTTTACCGCTTTCTTGATGTTTCCAATGACTTTGACTTTATTATTTTTCTTTGTGTTTTCTTCTGGAAAGCTTAGGTTAGGTTGCTGCCAAAAGTTGGGTTGGGAAGGTGCACTGGTTTAGTTCTATTTAAACCTAGTAAACAATTAACCATTTTCTCTACCCCACCTTTATGTAGAAACCAAACTTGTTCTTTCAAGACATTTTGGGTCAAAAGTATCACCCAGTGTTGTGTACTAGTGCCAGAACAGTACCCCTAAATACACTGGGCTGGTATTTAAAAAATAGAGGTGATGCTAGAATGCATACTGCTGCTTATGTCATTTAATCAGATATAAGTCTGTCTTCTGTGCAACTACAAGAACTTACTTTCAATCCAGGCATTGTGCTAAAGGAAAGGACAGTGCTTCTGAAAACCTGTGGTTGTTTCTTTTACTGTAAATTAATTAGAAATTGTAACTTTTCTTCACTTTTCTATGCTTTCTGGAGTCAGCAATAAGATTTTTGCAGTTGTAGGTCTTTCCCAGCAAGTCCTTTGTCTGTCTAAATATCTGACTGGATCTAAAAGCCTAAGTTTTGAGACTCAAGGTGTAACAACTTCTTAGTTAAATTTTCCTCCCTGGGATATTCTTGCTTGCTATTGAATTGTTTTTAAGCAGTTGTTCTCCCGAAATAGGTATTTTAGTTAAGGATTCCTTAACTCCTAGAGAGTAAACATGGAATAATATATTTGTTCAAAGGAGGAACAAATTTGAAAATGGAAACTTACTTAAAGCTCTAAAGTCTTTCCTGTGTGCTTTTTGGTTTTTTTTCCTTTTTTTGGAGGAAGGGAACCTCTTTTCTGAAAGATTTTTTTTTTTTTTTTTCCATTGCAGCTTGTTGCTGAGCCTCCACTGTTTCTGTTGTTTTGGTGTAACAAAACTCAGCTTTAAAATGCAGCCTGTTTGCCAATAGCACATTCCACTCAGATTAAACTGTTTGGATTTTCCATTTATTTAAATTTTAGTTCTAATCTAGATTTACACCGATTTCCATGTAAAAGAGAGACTGAAGAGAGGAAAAAGCTTTTCTTAAACTTTCTCTGAATTTCCAGTCAATGCTGAGTGCAAACTTTTGTCCATTTAACAGTACTAAATAATTAGCAGCTGCTATGCACATAATGTTTTCTGGAGCTCATGATGTTATGAAGAGAAGTCCTTTTCAGGACAAGGTTGCTTTAGATACTTGCCCTGACTTCGTATGTGTCCATTCTGTCCTTCCCGCTTGTGTTACAGAAAAGGTTTTAGAAGCATTTTAACTTTACCTGGATTACTTTTTTTTTTTGTTAAAAGCCAGGTATGTTTATAACAGTTGCTTTTATTTACATAGAAATCAATGTGTAAATAGTGTTCTACAAGAGAAGCTTAATTCTGACTTTTTATTGCTACTGTTCTGTTCCAGAACACAGGAAAAGAAGCCAAATGGAAATGTTTTTGTCTGGCCTTTAGAAAACATCCTGGTATCTTTGCTTGTAGTGTTCTGCTTTTCTAACTATTCAGAACATGGCAACTGTGCTTAGCCGATGTTGTCTGGAATCTGTCAGAAGAGAAGTGTGTGTAAATTGGGAAGGTCAAGTGTAGCTTCTCTTTCATTACTTGGTGTCAGGTCTTCCTGTTAAAGGATTCAGGTTTTTGGGTGAGGTTTCACTAGGAATGAGAAATGTGTTTTTTAATGCAGAAGACACTGTTTGTATTGCACAATGTAAAATACCTTGGAATTTTAGATTCTAAAGGTAGTAGTTAACTCTTTATAGCTTATGCATTAATTGAATACTGGTTACTGAAGCATAGATGGTTTGGGGGAGGGAGGGTTCTGCTTGTTAGGTGTTAGTAGGTTTGATCACACTGGTAAAAGAGACTTGGGGGAAGTACGGTTTTCATACACTCTGAATTCAGGGTGCAAATCATTACTGCTCAAAACAGTGGAAAATATGGCTGCTTCATGGTGCTTCCAGTGAAAAAAATTAATTTTATAGCAATACATCCTATGTATGTGGCTTTGCACCTATGTTCCTCCTCTCAGAGCCAGAGGTTGCATTAGAGGGTTCAGCAGTGCAATGTGTGTCACAGATTTGCATATTTTGGGGAAGGGACAACTGTATCTTAGATCTTCTGGGGCAGACTAGCCATATGGCTCCAAAGTACTTCCCAGTAGTAATAAATCTGCATGCATGTGCATAAAAATGTGCTAAGATGATTAAGAAGATTCTTCTGAAAATCTCACATGGAAGCTGAATGACTTGCTGTTCCCTCAAAAAATAATTGCTAAAGAAGTACTTGGGAAGGTGGTCTGAGGTTAAAAAAAACAAAACACTTTATTAAAATCTGAATTTATTCTTTATACCTTTTCTAAACCAGTTCTTGGTGGGACTGGGAAACTGAGGATTTCTCTAGATGCACACTCACAAATTGTCTGTTTAAAGATGACTTCAGGAATAAACAAGTCTTCTGGGATATAATATCAGATTTTTTGCAGGGGGCAGACCAGATTAAGGAATTGTTCTGTCTTGAGAAATAATTTACATATGAAGCAAGGCAAGAAGTTCTTCCTTCCAGTTAGTGTGTTCAGTCAGGAAGATTTGTCAATTTTAAGTTTTAATATCGATAGACTTCCAAATAGATCTGTAGTGACATCTGTACATCGGTAACAATGTTATTTAAATAAGCAGAGATGGCATGAAGGTCAAATACTGGTCAAAAATACTTTTTTTTTCCTCGGAAAACTTAATAGTTAACTGTAGATGAAAGATTTACTTTAACTGTAGACTCAAATGACTATGGAGGAAGAATTTAGACAAAATGGAAGTGGACCGTTCCATGTCCACAGCCCAGAAATAGCATTTGAACTTTTTCATGTCGGTTCAGACAGACAGCTCATCTCGGTTCAGCTCATCAGAAATTTCTGAGAATCCTTGTAAATACTTATTATACAACCTGACAAGCTTTCTCTGAAGTAAATGGGCAAAAGGTAGACATATTCCCAAATCCTTGTAACATCTCATCTTAATTTCAGGACTAAATAGTGTGCTATCTGGGCATTGTTTGGGACCTTTGTTATTCAGAGCTAGTTACCTAGATGCCTCAGTGCTTACCTCTTGATAAACCAGACTAACACTGCAAATCCATCAATGCAGCAATGACAACCAACTTTTCAGTGCCAGCCCCGTTTAACCCCAGTTTGTAATGGCCTGTTTCAGTTGGCAGTTGTAACTGTGTTTGCTCTTTATTCAGGGATGCTGGCATGGGAGGGCCAAAGCAGTATGTTCCAGTGAAAGTCTGCTACCTTGTGCCTAAGATATGGCTCTGGTGCAAACTTATCCCAGGTCATCCTTGGCTAATATAAACTGTCTGGTTCTGTCCTGTGTGATGAAGTCTGGTCTGTGGGTGGAGATTCTGCAGCAGTAATACTTTGCATCTCTTATTTCCTATTTGCACACAGAAGTTGGCAGAAAGATGCCTTGGTTGGGAGACCAAGTGGGCCAGATGCCAGAGTGGTAATCTGATAGAGTGACCTTTGCTGTGTTCTCCCAGTCTCTCATGCAGTAGCAGTCCAGGCAAAGCAGAAATCTGTCTGGCCATGCTGGTACTCGGCACTGTCTGGAATAGCTTAAAACTTGCCATGGTATACTTGCTGAATAGCTTGTTATTGTGGAGGGGTGGGTGAGAAAGAAAGATAACACTTTCTTCAGTGTTACTACAAAACATTTTCTAGATTTGCCAAGTAAAATGCTGTGAGTTAGCCCCTTGGATGTAACAGTCTTCTCTTGGTTGCACTAGTGCTGAACTGAATGGAACCATAGAGGGTCGAGCATAGGCTTTCACAGTGGGCTTTGTTCTACCTTGCTGTCTAGAGCTGGGCAAATTTGGAACCGAAACAGATCTGCTGTCCCTTGCTGATGGTGAAAGTAGTTCATTTGATGCCAGTTCTGTTAGGATGCTAACTGGGTGTGCTATCATTTTTCCAAAAGACTGTGTACTTGAATTATATTACAAAAAACTCAATTTTTTTTCTTTATAGGTAGTTGGTTTTGGCAGCTATAAGGAGATATCTTCTGGATTCTGTAACAGAAACAAACATACATGTATCATCATGTGAGTGTTCTCATAACTTCAGCAGAAAAATGAATATTAATCTTTAAATAAATCCTCCATGCAGTAATCGAATATTTGTTTACAAATAACAGAGTAGACAATCCAACTAGGTAGGATTTGTAAAAAGCATCGAGTTCCTCTGTTGTCCAAAATTTCTAAGAAATGTAAATGGAAATCAAATTGGAAAGAGCATGTGCTGTAAGTTGTTGCTAAGTATATACAATGTGTTAAGAGGCAAGCAATCTAACAAAACTAACTCTAAATTCCTAAGCCAAGCATTATTTATTTCATTTTGAAACAGCATGGAGGGATTTTACTAGGGATAAAATTAGGTGCAATATCTTCTTCTGTAAGTAACAGAAGCCAGGGATAATATAATTTAATAGCCTCATTTGAGACATGATTCCTTTATCTGGTGCAACAGTAGATTCTGATGCTCACTGAAAATCAAGCACTCCATCTCTTAGAGATTAAGACAGTCTTAATGTGGATAATAGAATGTGTAAACTGCTTTCTCTTCAAAATTAGTAATACCTCTTATGTAGTGTGTGCTTCTGAATACTGAACTCTGTTTGGGAAGTATTGAACCCTGAGACTTTGAGATGACAAGCGGAAGCTTGTTCTAAGCAGCTACTGGAATTATTAACAATTCTGAAGGTTAGAATTAATAACAAATTGAACCAGCATGCTGTATAAAATTCTGCTGCAAAAACCTGATTATTATAAGCAAACATAGAAGAGAAACAGCTATTATGTCCTTGTGGCAGTTGCTTTCTTTCACTTAATTAGATCGGATAATGACTCTTCACAGAGTATGCTGAGCTGGAAATCCGGAGTCATCTGCAGGAGAGTGTCCTGAAGGGGATACTCTCGGTATTGAAGCAAGTTATAAAGCTCTAGAGATGTCTTACAACAATCTTTTCTTTTTAATTTCTCTCTTGTAGTGGAAATAAGTCTGGGAAATGTGTGGGGCAGGTTATTTAAAAAGTATGCATTCCCCCCTCCCTTGGCTTCATATTTCAACTAGTTCTTTGGTGTGTTTTTAGGGAGTGAAGTTTAGCATTTGCTGGGTTATCAGTGTTTGCTTGGTTGTTTCAAAGATGATTGGTATATCAAAATAAAAACTTTTTGTGAAAATGTACTGCTTTTGACAAAGTGCTGGCAGGGGAAGGCTTCCTCAATAATGAGTGAAAGTCCCATGAAGACTTGAAAGAAAAATAGGCTTAGAATAGCCAAAAACTATGAGCATGAAGGTCTCAGATTCCCCTCTGCTTTGCCTCTCTCAGATCAGTGACTTGAGAGGGCAGTTGAATAGACAAAGTAGATCTTCTCAAGCAGTAGAAATTGTGTGGTTTTCTTTAAAGTAGTAAATATCTTGAAGCGTTTGCCTTGGATGTATGAGTTTCCCATTCAAGCATAAGTGGAATCTGGACTGAACTGGAATTTGAAACCTGGTCTGCCTCATCTCAAATAAGAGACCTAACTTGGTCCTGAGGGTCTTGTTTATTGACGGGATGTCGCACGGAGAAATAAGTATCCGAGGTCTTAACACTTCCTCACGTTAGGAAAAAATACCGATTGTTCAGCTGCTGCGAAATTCATTCATTCTCAGTGCAGAAGTGCTTTATATTAAAGCCAAAGTGGTGAGGAAGTTTCTAAGGCCCTCTGAGGGGGGTGTGTGTGTGAAGGATTTTACCCAAGTAGNCTTGTTTAAAGTTCAGCTACTAGGATCTTTTTTTGGGGGGGGGGAGGGGGGGGAGAAGAACTTATGTTGTGCTACAGAAATAGGTCAGAATTTTCTTGTACCACAAGGGCAAAGCATTTATTTGTTGTTCAGATGAAAGGTTTGTATCCCTATGTCCCTTATTATGATATTAAATAAATCTGTTTAATTAGAAGATTGCTGTGGATGGCTTTCTTTTGTTTGTTTGTTTTTCTTGAAGGTTTAAATTTTGAACTGGAGTAGTTGTTGTCTTAGGAGTAGTATTTTGGTCACCTACTGTCACATTTGCAGTGGGAACTGTTTACTGAGGGTAGTTACATTACCCTCTGATGATTAATGCCATCTGATGATTGAAGAAATATGGATGAAAAATAAACCATCAGGTACTTCATAAAAAATGTTGTGTACAACAGACAATTTTGACATTATCTGAAAAAATTCACAACTGCTTAGTGTTATGATGGTTGAACTGGATGATCTTAAAGGTCCCTTCCAACCTAGACAATTCTATGAATCTGTGAGTGGTAAAGCGAAACATACACGTCTGCAGGATTGAGGCTGCATGGTGGTTGGTTTGTCCGAAAGCATCTTGATACCTTGCTGCAGGATTCAATTTCAAAACATTATGAGGACTTCCTTTTATTATGAATGATTGTGTGTTTCCTCTTACAGGTTTCAGGTTTCCTGGACCTTTTGTGGCCATAAGGTTTGTGGTCACTATGCCAAACTAATAGTCACGGTTGTCTCTTAATCTGAGAAGTTACACTGCGAGCAGAGAGATGTAGGAAGGAGGTTTTGGATGTGTCCTATTGAGCCTGGAAGCATAGTACCTCTATTTGTGTGGTGGTGTACCTTTTAGCAGGGCGTAGGAGGTTAAATGTAATGTCATATGAATGCAGCTGCAGTGTTTTCAGGACCAACTTTGCTCACTGATTGTGGGCTACCAGGTGTGCCAGTTACCATAGCAGTAAATAGATAAAGTCCATGCCAGTGCTTACAGTTAAATTAGCTTAAGCAAACTCTTGCTCACTTGAGCATGTTTCACAGAATTCCACATGGAAAGGGTTTGATAGCAGGTAGCAGTCTTGAGATGACAACCTGCTACAGTTCAGCTCAGCCAGGCTTCTTGGAGACAGGAATAGCAATTTTTTAGATCCCCAGCTGTACTGGGGCAAACCATTTTCTTCAGATAGTACCTATATCCTTTTGTTTCTTACACAGGTTTGTTTTAACATGCAGGTGATTTAAATGAACTGAAGCTGATGCACTTGCTGCAGAAAGATGTAATGAATTTGAAGGAACACTTGGGGGAGACTTCATGTCTCAAGTTTTATTTCTAGTTTTTTATTTGTTTGAAGTAACTCACTGTGAATTGAGATCTATTATTCTAAAACTCTTGAAAAATGAAACATTTTTCCTTAACTTATTGTCTTGTGCTAGTTCTGATTACAGAACAGTAACCTGAAAGCTTCTTGAGATGGGGCATATTTTTAGGTGTATTTTGTTGGTGGTGATATCTTACTAGTTTTCTTTAAAAATGATGTGATTGTAACTGACTGACTTCTCTACCTAGACAAAGTAATGATGAGTGATACAGTTGTGGGGAAGGGAAAAGAGGAGCATGCATGAATAAGAAATTTGTGATAGTAGGTGAACTAGGTTATTGTAGCACTTCATGTGTTACTGAATGCACACCACTACATTCAAATTGCATGCCTATTTCTCTTTTAATTCCTGACTTTCAGTATCTCAGTCTTATAAGGAATTTATCTTCAACTGAAACTTCCCAAATTTGATTTCTGTAGTGTTAATCAAGACTTTGCATCAATATGTCTTTAAAAAAACAAACCCAAAAGAACGCACATACAGCAAGAATTAACCACTTCTAAACACAGGAGACATGCATTCCCACGTATTTAAAAAAAAACACACACATCCAACACCAAAAAACACTACCCAACTATAGTAACGTTTTAATAGTAGAAACAGTTGAGGTCAAAAAGCCAAGGTTTGTGAAGGGTATCGGTCTTCTGAGTATGTGTGATGGTGTCTTCTGTGGCTCATCGTGGCGCAGACTTTCCCCGATCTAATCAAGAAATACTAGCACAGGTACTAGAAGGCAATAATAGCTGTAATAAGTCCTTTTTCTTTTTCTGAAAAATCTAACAAGAAAGGGAAATGAAATTGTCAGAGAACTTAGGTGAGTGACTCCTAACTTTAATTATGAGCTTATCAGTGAAGAATTTTAAATTAGCATATGGCAGCGAACTAATTTTCTAAGTTGAGAGATCACAAAAGACTAGATTCTAGATGGTGGGAGAGGGCTGACATTTAATGTTTTGGAGCTTTTTAGCTCATATTAAACAAAACTTAACCAATGAATGTGTTTAAGCTATCTCTAGAATAAAATACAATTTTCTGCTGAACTATATTATCTGTAAAGTAAAATTATGTGTTGTGTGGTAGCATTGCTGTTTGCTGCTTTATTTTTTTTTTTCCCCTATTACAAGCAGAGTAAAACGACTGTGTTGTCCAGGCTGAGTTTTGGAAAAAATATATTTAAATACTGTTAATTGTCCACTGTTATAAAGAAATATAGTGGAAAAGATAATTCCTTGTTATTGGCAGTCCATGCTTGCTAGAAGAAACTAGACTATGGGCTCTGTGACACTGATCTATTACAAATAACTTGCTCAGGCATGCCAAAAGGGACCCTGCACAGTGAAACTTCCTGGCTGCTGTGCTGCATTTTAGCTTCTCTCCTGCTGTATGACTTGATGGCAAGGCCTCCTCCAGCTGGAAGGGTGCTCTACTTTGTTCAACCCTGCCTGTGGCAATGCCCCAAGAGACTGTATGTATCCATCCCCAAAGTAATACTACCAGGCTCTAATGCATCAGAACATAGGTGGTATTTCTAACTAAACAAGGCTGCGGGGGGGGAGTGTTAGAGCTTGTGGCATCTTAGATGAAAATATTCTTCAAATTGTTTCAACTCCCATACTATATGTATGCAACTGAAAGAGTTACACAGCTTATATCTTTGAGGAGTTTTCATATGCAATACTGTACTACTTCTTACAGTTCTGCTATGCATTGGATAGCCTCCTACAGATGATTTGAATGGTTAAGTCAGACACTTGGTGTATGTGTAGATCATGATTGTGACTGAGCTTACTATGCAGTATTTTCATTGATCAGATTGTTCCTGCTTTGTTTGTGATACATAGCTCACAGTAACAATAAAAGAGGTGAGGTTCTGCAACAGATGGCATTGCAGGAAGAGGCAACCCTAACAGAACAAGTTTTCCCTATAGCTGAATGTAAACTTGAAAGTTGGAATCAAGTAGGTAGACTCAACTTCTGGTAGTTCCTAGCATCAGAATGCTTTGCTTTTCAAACTTGATGTTTTTATAGTACACAGGTTTTTTTGAGTTAGGGTTTTTTGTTTGGTTTGGTGGATTTTTTTTCTTTTTAAATGGAATAAGGTATCTTAAGATTTGTGGCACTCATGGTAAACATCATGGGGATTCCTTTGTCCTGTATGATAATTATTCAGCAAGACAAAGGTCCTGGTTTTCACTGAGTCGCTGAAGGACAATTCTGCAGCCCAAAGGCTGTAGCTGAGTTCAGGAAGTTTGTGTTTATGCCCCAACTCAGAGCTTCAAAACTCAGGATCTGCCTAACCCTGTAGGTAAGGTCAGTGAGCAGCTAGGCAGAACCTCATCAGATGTTCAGCCATGCGTAAGAGCATTCAGTTTTGAAAGTGGCCAATAGTTCCACGCCTATGCTTAAGCTCATTCTGGATCCAGAGATTAAATGTTTCCCTCTCTGTCTCCTCTTAGAGCTTGCAGAAGAACGTGGTGTTCTCAGAGCATGTTTATTGAAGACCTATCAGATGGGCTTTGCACAAAACAAACCAGAGCTACTCCTCCCACTCCTGAGTAATAGCTTAGTGGTTAGAGCATTCCCAAAGAGTGAGGACTCTAGGTTCAGCACCTTTTCTGCCTGAGGTAATTCAAAGTCATGCCTCTTACATGCCTAGGCTCCCAAGATGAGAGGATTGGACTAGCTTTTGCTCTCATTTCTGGGCCAGTGAACACCTTAAGGATTGCATGTGAAGCAGGACTAGTGCAGCTGGAAGTGCTGACAGTGTTGCCATCATTAAATAGCTTAACTTTGTTTAGGGAGGAGAAGCTGAAATCACCCCAGGCTTATTAACAACTTGAACTTGGCCTCTATCTTGTTTAAGTGATCTAACCACTGAGGTGAGAGTGCTAGTCTCTGGGCTTGAGGTTGTGGTCTTTAATAGATGGAGGTGCTTTTGGTGGTGGGCAGAAAGTGAGAGATGAGACTGAAGACGTACTCCTGTCTTCGGTACTTTCTGTTGGCTAATTTAGGTGGCTTCCAACTTGACTTGCAGGTTTTTGTGAACGCTAGGTAAGGTGCGTTACCCTCCTCCATTTTTATATAGCTATAATAAATATAACTCTTGTGTTCCTTGGTTATAGACTGAAATGTGACCTTTGCTATGAGATCCAGCCACTGAGGAAGTATTGTCTTGAGCATCACTGGACTTGTCTCTACAGGGTAAAATTTGACCTTCCATTAAAATACTTCTTCCTCTAAATACAGTTTAAAGGCTTCTACGCTAGATAACTAAACTGCCTTTGTGTTCCTGTGGTGAGAATGAACATGAAACTTTCAGCTCACAAGCATTTGAAAAGGCAGTTAAAGTGTGTGTGTGTGTTGTAATTTGTTTCTTGCATCTGTTTATAGTACATAGTCTGTCCATAATGTATAAGGTCAAAATTTTTTTTTCTCCCAGTACAAGTAAGCATCTTCTTCTTCAGTAAGTGTCCTTTCTGAAGGCTTGAGAGCTTTTCTCTTCCCAGTAGATCTCCAGACTTCTTCCATTTCACATCCCCTCACACTTGAGGGCACTGTAGGTTCAGTCTTCCTTTATACTTGAATGGCTCTACAAGCTCTTAGTGGAGGTTTGAACCAGAACTGGGTGTCTCTTTTTGTGAGTTTTCTCCTTATTTATCTTTAGTATTGGAGAAAAATGTTCTGATCTAGAACTTTCCATTAAAGGGAAAGAAGAATGGTTCTTTAAAATATCAGTGTTGTTTGTATAAGACTTTGTAGTACAGTTTCGCACCTGGAAAGGAAATAATTGGTCTCAAGTGGACTTGCAAGTTGCTTTCAAAACCCAAGTGCAACAACGTGTGTAACCTGCACTGCTGCAGCTAAGTGGCTGAAACAGGGTTACAAAAACAGCGGACAGTCTGGAGGAAGAGCAAAACAGTGTCAACAAGTAGTGTACATTGTGCTGGATTTAATACAGGGTGAAGCTTAAATTCTTCTTGAAGAGAAATGTGTACTCTAAGTTTTCCCATGCCAAGCCTTTTCACTTGACTGTACTATACAGGAACTAGATCATTACCATTAAAAGAACCTGAAGTTCTTCCAAGTTTATATTCAAGCCAAATGCAGTCAGCCTCTAGCAAACATGCAACTAGATGACATAATAGCATATATTAAATGTGCAGAGGCCTTTTTGCTTCCCCATTCCCTAATTATATCAGACAATAGGAGATGAAGTACATGTTGCTTTAGTGACACTGTGCTTCAGCTCAGTTTAATAGAATGTCATTCAAGCATAGACCTGTGTGCAGTTGAATCTTGTTCACAGTAGATGGCCACAAGCATCCTGAAACACCAGAGGTTCTTTGAACAGTACTGTGAAAATCTCCAACCTGAAGAGCAACTGAGTCTTTCTCTGTGACTGAACTCACAGAGTATGCTGCAACGCTTCCCTTTGTACTCAGGCCTTCTGATTTTAGGGTAACTTCATGTGACTACATGTGAATTAAATTACCATGAACTTCTGAGTACCTCATCTGTAAAAACTGACTTGTCTGGTTTGCTGTGTAAAACATGTCAAGCACAGAGCATACTGTCAGTTGTTGTGGCTGAAGTGACAAGATTTAACTCACAAGACTGTGGCAAATGGTTTGCAGTTGTGTGAATTTATTCTGCTAACAGCACTTATTAATGTTTACATTGCCTTCTGTGTTAAAGCATGCCTGTATGCTAAGGCACATATTCCATCACCTTCAAAAATTTTTCTTAAAAGATTTTTGGAAAGGAAGGAAATACAGCAAATGCCAAACATCAAGTGGTGCTATAGACAATTATTGGTGTAATCTATTGGCAGTAGATTAAAGAAGATGGCAGATGATGGCCACTTCTTTCCCTGCTTTCCCACAAGACTGGGCTAATAGTTTTCACCCCACCTTCCCCAAGTGACATGAATTAGTCACACAATTCCTGGGGTGACTGTTTAGTGACCTCCTAGTTGTAAAAGCTTTTATGAACATCAGAAGCCTAGAGTTATAAATATGGAACTTCAAAATGGTGTGGGTTTTTTTTGTTTGGTTGGTTTTTGTTTCTGGAATAGCTAGCATAAAACTAAAGGTTGGCCCGTTGTCAGGTTAGCAGGCTTCCTTTGCAGTGATTCCTTCCCTCTTCTGTGAAGTTTTAATCTTCAAAATATCAAATGGAGACACACGCAACAAAAACAAAGGAAAACAAAACCCGGTAGCTTTTCTTTTAAGATTAATTTATCAGTGTCCTTGAAAGGAGGGACAGGCTCCATTCAGTTCTTTACTGTGGATTATTACACCTAGTGTGTGGAACCAGGGAAAGCAGCGGTTTGTACAAAGTGGAATCTAGTGAGACTGTGCTTGTATGCTGATCCGCTGCTAGTGCTTGATTTCTCCCTGCTGGAAATCTGGGAATCTCCCCAGCCTGAACTATGTATGTTTATTAAACTTATCTATCCCTCAGTGGCTTGTTCCATTGTGGGCCAAAGATCTTACTTAGCCAGGCCTTCTGGGTTATTAGACCCAGTTGGTTGGGAAAGGGGTGATTTATAGAGGCTTGAGGGAGTATAGTTAGACCTGCACCTGGACCAAACAGAGTCCAGGAATAGCAGAGATGTAAAGAAAGAGTAACAAACTCTTTGGGCTCCTACAGTTTGCGTTGTCCAAGTGCTGGTTTGTGAGCTTTAACTTTTAGAAGAATTACATTATAAGCTGAAGCGGAAAACAGACAGTTAACTCTGGCATTAGGCTTTCATGGAATGAGGAGATGGTCCAAGCTCTAACAAGCTCATTCCTTCTAGTAATTTCTTTTCTTCCTTCTTAGGGTAGAAGAATTTGAGATGTGGTTTTTAGTTAATGACAGTCTAGCAGTTTGTACCTCTGGCTCAAGATCCAGTCTTTTGGAGGACTGAGGCTTTTAGGCTCACTGCTTCCTTTGAGTTTGGAGCCAGACAGAGCCTTGTCCAGTGGTGCTGGTGGAGCAGTGCTCAGAAGTGAGCAGGGGTTGAAATACATGCTATTTGCTTTCTTCTGTGAAGATGGAGCTGAAGCAAGAGCTGAAGTCTAGTTACTGTTTCTGGAGTGGGAGAGGGGTATAGGTTGGTGAGGGGGATCAACACAGTAGCTTGTGAATTTAGGAAGATTTTTCTGAAGCTTGTTCAGTGTTATCTCCACATCACTAGTACACTTTGGGAAAGGAAAATTCTGTGCTCCATGAAGGTTGTGAGAGCATAAAGCTTTGAAAATACATTCAAAATAAGCAGTATTTTTCAGTAAATTAGAGATTTGTGGGGCAGTAGGGAAAGGTATGAGGCAAAAGTATAGCTAATAGTAATGTAATAAATATTGCTTTAGAATTTAGGCTCTGGGTAGATTGTTTGGTGTTCTCGTCCTTGAAAGTGCCCCGTGGAATATGCAGATTTCTGTAGAAAAAGTTTTCGAAACCTTTTTGCCTGTTTTAACCTTTTAATAGTCTGATTACTAAACAGTAGGGAAAAAGAAGTTCATTCAGTGTTAGATTGTTGAGACAACCAAGTAGTGAATCATAACCATATTTTGTACCAACTGCCAAATAAAATATTATTGGAATGAAGTAGCATATATCCTGCTAAGGCACAAGAATACTTGGCAGTTAGCAGTCGATCATTTCACGAAGCTCTACAGCCAGTGAACATAAGGGAAGAGTGGAACCTGCAAATGTTAAGACTAGCAGAATTTGGAATTGAAAGCAACGTGAATGGTAAAATCCATTCAATTAATGTCTGTATGCCTAGGTTAACTACAGATTTTTAACTAGTGTTTTTTGCAAATTCTCTATGTCCATGTTAATTAAACTTGCAGTATATTATTTTTGTAGCCTTTTTTACACTTATTCTACACCATTTAACTCATTAATGTTTTAACTATTAATTTCCTTTGAGGTAGACCATCTCTGGTGTCCGATTTGCAGATTCAGTTTTCTGTCTCAGCTGTCTGTGCATAGATCAAATTCATGTCTGCACTTAATGACTACCATAGTTAGCATATCCTAAACTGAACGCCCTTCAGCCTTTCCCTTCCCTAATCTCTTGTCAAGTCTTCTCATTGCTCTTGCCTACAACTTTGCCATCATCTCGCTATTTTCCTACAGTATCTCATGCTGCCAACTGATAAACTGATATGTAATGAAATCAACACATTGTTTTTTAAACATCTGTTCAGTTCCACTGGTACTTACTACATGAAGCTATTGATTTCTGTATTGACTGTACAGACAGGATCTGTCTAACTTCGTGTGCCTATAAAGCACATGCCATGCTGGGCCTATATCAGTAACAGTCCTTCCAGATTGCATGTACTTGCATCATGCAGGATGCAGGGCTGCAGTAACGCATCCCTCTGACGCACGATAGCATAATAGAAGAAGGTACTGCTGAAGCAGGACGTGGGGGCAGCGGTGGTGAGGAAATAAAGCAAACAATGTTTAACTGTCTGAAATCCCAAATGAAAGAAAAACTGTCAGCCTGTGGGAAGTCACAATTTAGTGTTGCAGCTCCTTGACAGAGTATGACAACTTAGTAGCATCTGCATAAATCTAAGATACAGCTCTAAGATCTGAAAACAGGTAAGTGTAGTGGTAAGGTTACTTTGAAATATCTTTTTTAACATGCTTGTGCAGAGGCTTTCTGCACTAGTTTTCCATTGCTTACTGGCCAACCAAAAGAAAACCCAACCCCCTTGGTAGCAGGACTGAACTGTGTATTGTGTTACCATTAGAATATTATTCAAAATTTCCTGTTTGAGTCTGTACACAGAAGATGTCAATCCCTGTCCTGGAATTCTTCTTAAAGGTGCTAAGTTTCTCTAACAATCTTAAAACTGATTTGAAAATTAAAATCTTCTCTAAAATGAAAATTATAAAGTAATATAAATTTTATAAATAGACAATTATCTAATAAAATAACTTTTATTTCTTCCTAAGAGATTAACACTGGGATTGTGGTTATTATGTTGTTCAGTAATTGTATTTGCAAAGTTTTACAGTGAATCTATGAGCTTGTCAGCTTCAAATTCTGCTAATCAAAGCTATTGTAGGTAGCCTTTAAGATCATATCTTAACTTCTGAAGCCTTTGCCAAATTGGTGTTATGTTCACATTCGTGTGTCCTTCTGTTGAAAGGTACTTTATATGTTGGTTTGTTATAAGGAGGGGACAGAAATATAATCGAGACTTTGATCCCTTAAGGACTTGGCACATGAGTGTTCTCTCCGACTTCTCAAGACTCCTTAGTAAGAAATCTTCCTCTGGCATTTCTCCACAAAATGTACCTTCTGCTTCTTTAGTAATATTGAAACGGGCATAACAGTTCTGTGACTGACCTGGGAGCACAGATGAGTTCTGTTCCTGGCCCTGCCACTCTCCGATTTGCTTGGATGAGTTACAGCCCCGTTTCAGTTTGCATATCTGTAAAATGGAAATAACACTGATGGAACTTTACAGTAATTCTAAGTTATGTGAAAAGCTGCTAGGATAAAGTTATTACAACTTAACTAGACATATGTCTGTATTTCCAGTTAACTTTTATAGACTACAGCACTTTAGAAAACTCCTATAGTATAACATATTAATATGAAGAAAATTATATATAGATAGAGTATGGTGGAAGTTTTCTCACCTAAGAGAGGTAATAATTTCTTTTGATACTGTGAATGGGCAACCTACAGTGCTGCTATTTGCCTTTTTCATTTTATTGCCATTTCTCTTCACTTATAACTTGCTTTAATTCAGAAGCGGATAAACATGTTCAAATTTTCAAAGAAACTGAGTTTAAGTTGGGGGAGAGAAATAGAGAATGAGTAATAGGAGGGGGTGAAAATAACCATTTTACAGTCTTTACATCCACATGTGCTTGTGTTTTCTTTCCTTGGAATCCTAAAACATTTGAATTTGGGTGTCGGGTAGATATTCTCATCAGGACACTGAGCCTTTTTTTTTTTCTGGCTGACCATTGAAATGTAGCTAGCTTTGAGAAATGAGGGAGCTGTTAAACAGAACACAGCAGCGCTGCACAGTATGTCAGGATACAAAGAGCAACATACTGAAAGTATGAGGGAAAGCAGGATTTGGCCTAACCTGGGATCTGGCCAGAAAGATGGGACTTAAGACAAGAATGGTGTTTGAAAACAAACAAACAAAAAAACCCAAACCACTGCTTGTCTCGGTATGTTTGCCTCTCTCTTCAGCTTAGAAATTGGGAATGGGCTTTATTGAAAGCATTCCTTTAAAATGGTGACCTTTGGAGCCAGGCTGGATCGGTGTACCTTATGCTAGCACAACCTCAGCACAATTGCAAGATAAGTAAAGCTTGTATGTTAGGCCTTTGTATATTTGAAGGGCATATTCTAATAAACATACTCTGTTTGCATATTACTTCTGCCATCTTACACGTCGTATTACAAAGCAGGGCTAGCAGGAGGAAGAAAGGTAGAAAATGCCATCATCTTGAAATCTGCTATGATTGCGAAGCTGACCTTGTAAAAGCTGCAAAATCAAGCTCTGTTAGGCATACCTGTTCTGGAAAGTAGATACAAAATAGAAGTGAATTTCCGCAGCTGCTTGCAGAAGTTCCAGTGTTCAGTTTGAGAATGGGAGGACAAATCTAAGTCATGTTTTCACTTACATAAATGTTTTCTGTTATGAAATTCACATGTACTTAATGTAGGGTGCCAGGCTGATCACTGCAGCTGTTTAAAATAGAAAAGCAGATGGAACAAATAGAAAGATTTACCACACAGCTTGATCTCTTCCCCTGAAGCAGCCATTCATCATCAGCACTGCCGAGACAAACAGCAAAGCGAGTTTCCCTTCGGAGCTGTGATTGGGCTTGGAGAAGTGGCAGAGCTGCACAACAGCCTCGGGATTGGCCAGGCGGGAACACACCTCTGAAATCTGTTTATTTCCTAAAAATAAGATACAATCTTTTACATTTAATCTAGAGATCTTTTATCTTGCATTTAATATCCAAATAAACTTGAGCAAACATAGTTAATCTTTTTGGAACGACTGTAGTACTTGAGCTAAATGAGTGGAATGAGTTCGGGTTTTCTGGGGTTTTTGAGTGGTTTCTTTTTTTCCCCTCTCCTGAGTACAATGAGGGCTGTGTGAGTTGTCTAGATCTGTTGTTTGTATTTTTCTGGGTGGATATATATGATATTGAAGAACTTTCTTGCATCTTAACTAGAGCTGAAAGTTGTTTTTCAGATTTTATAATGTACTGACTTCAGTTTATACTGAAAGCAGTTATTCTTTTAAAGCTGATTTTGTCTGCCCTGTCAAATTTTGTTTACACTTCTAATAATCTATTTCTTGTTTTTGTAAAGATCAAGTTATTATTCCTGATTCTGTTTTACTGAGTTATGGCTTTTTTTTTTTTCATTTAAATCAATTTAAATAGATCTGGAATTTTCTTGGACTTTTTTGGACTTAATGCTGTGAAGTCCTATGTAAAATAACTTCAGACCATAACTGAATGAGAGATTTGATCAGCTGCAGTGAATGTTCCAGCTGAATAAGTATCTGACATAACTGAATACATCAGAACTCATTAACCTACTTCCTCTCAAAAAAAAAAAAATCCAAGGGAAGAAAATTATATGGAAAATACATGCGACTTTTGTTGTGGTTCAAATGAGATACAGAACCAGAAAGCTGTGAAAAGCTGGTTTGTGAAGCAGGAACTCATGGATTTATTTAATTTTTTTTTTTTTAATCAAGTAACAAGGGTTTGGACAAGCACTAAATACAGGAATACTGACTATAGGTGTTACCGCATTCAGGAAAAAGCAAAGATACATAGGTGAATGAGAAGGGAAATGGATCAGAGGGAAGATTAAAGGCAAGAGAAGCTGGCTACCAGAGAGCTCTTTAAACCCAAGTTCAGCTTTTTCCCCCCTGAATAATTGTTTTTGCTTCTGGTGTGTTTAAATATGGATAAAGTCAATAGTTGGTAATACTTATATTGCCAATCAGCTTTTGAATAAGCACCTATATTTTCCTTATCTGTATAGAATTTATGTTTCAAGATTTTCAAAAGACTAGCCTTGCTGCATTACTGGTGTTGCTTAACCAACATTAAATGTTCCATTCTTAAATCTTTGCACCCTCAGTGATAGTTTTATAAGCTTTCAGATTATCCCATTAAAATTTCTTGCTCTTTGGAGTGATGAGGAAATAACAGCTGCACTTATGGAGGAATTACCAGCAACCAATATTTTAAATTATCTGATGCACGTCTGTTTAAATTCTTAAATCAGAAAACTGGCTGAGAAAAGCCTTCATCAGAAGGTAACAAAACAAATTTTTTTAAAAAAAAGTAATTCAACAGCTGTAAATGGGGGGGTGGAATGGCAATGGTATGGTTGATCTCTACTTTTTCTTTTTGTTGTTAGTTGTAAGCTAGATAACAAGCAAAGGTGCCTTTTGCAGTAGAGAAAACCTTTTCCCTGTTGGACAGAAATGGGAGAGCTGGCAACCTCATTTCTTTTACGTTCACTTTAATAACTGGTGACTGGAAAATTTTTAAATTAGTGTAATTAAGGATAGCTATGTGAAGAAGGGAGGCTTGTTCACTGATGCAAAGGTCGCTGAAGACCTGCTTAAAGAAAGAGGCTTCTCTGTCTACTTCCCCCACCCCTAGTTTTCATCTGTAAACTGTAGGAAGTCCTAAGAAGAACCTTTTATATCTATGCCTCAGGGCTGATATAACAACTTAGGGTTTCCTTGGCTTACCAGCATTGTGCTGGTAACCTGAGACTTAGTAAGCCTATGTTGAACAGCGCAGGCTTTAACACAAAGCTCTTCCCTTTACATCAGTTTTGTTGCTGTTTAGCCCCTTTGCAGAATAAAGGAATCATCCCTTCCCTTTCTGCAGGGAGGGGGGAGCTAATGAGGGAATTTGGAGAGTTCTCATTTTGTTATCTTAAGTGACACTCTGTTAACCTCCTAAAATATTTGCTGGTAATAAGTTGGTTAGTAAAACTGGAAGGTGGTAGCAGAAAGCTTCAAACAGTGTGATTGGATAGCAGATGGCATTCTGTACTGACAAGTGCAAGACATGCATGTAAGGCAAAACAAATTCTTGTTTTACATACTGTGGTGGGCTGTGCTCTATGTGCTTACTACTCAAAAAACAGTGACATTACAATAGATCTGTCTGTTTCATTCTTGGTCAAATAGCAGACAAAATGAAATAAAGAAACATAACAATCCATGGTGTATTCTAGTTTAAAAAAAAAAGTATAGAATAAGAAGAGTGAATGGAGAAGGGGGGCAAGGATGACCAGAAGAATGGAAAATATTTAAGCTAAATGGACGCAGAGTGACGTTGGAAGAGAATTGTGAAGGAATAGTATGGCACAGTATTAAAATCAGTAGTGTAGAGGATGGGAAGAGTATTTCTCTGCTTCCTCTTCACATGAAGGCATAAGAGCTTTCAATGTCATTACTGGGTGGTGGGTTGCAAGCAAAAATGAGATTTTTTTTTTTTTTTTAATAAGGCACAGCTAAACTTTGAAACTTGATTTCTGTAGCCTACTGTGGAGGCCAGTAGCTTATACTGGTTCTGACAACTAGACACAAATTGGGAGAGGTTATTGGAAGGGTATTAAATGCACTGCCCCACCTCTGGCTCAGTCCGAGTGGCAGATCGCTGGAGGCAAGGAGGGAGTGCCTTAGCAAGGCAAGTGGGCTGTGAAACTTCTCCCTTATGCTGTTCTCTGGGCCTTTGGTTGCTGTTTCTGTTAGCACTAACCAAGGGATGACTGTGCCTTTGGCCCAAACATACAAGTAGCCCTACTTCAGAAACACAGAAAAACTGTAGTGAGCTACACTGCTGGAGGAGGGGGAGGACTGCACTTGCAAGTAGAAAGAAAAAGGGCAGTCGTCAAACATATAAATGAGGGGATGGTGAGTAAAGGGCCTGTTAACAGGATTTACCTTGGTGAAGGTGTCATGAGGAGGGTTGTTAGTGGCTGAGTGCTTTTTCTCAGTGTTCTGCTTACATATATGAAATGAGAAGTGGGGAACAAAAAGCAAATCCCATAGTTGCTGGGATACCTGTGTAGCTGTTCAGCTGTACCATTTTCCCCAGTGTTTTGGATCTTTAGGTGGGGAGGGATATAAATAAAAAGAGGAGGGGAGAAGAGCAACCAAAATATCAAAATGATATTTTAAGGATCTGGTGCTTCTGACATGAATGAGAGAGTGTGTCCTCCTTTTCTGCAGAAGGACCCAGTGAACAGCCATGAACTCACCTGTATCTGCAGCCACAGGGAGGATTTTCCAGCTCGTGTGCCTCACATGCTGTGTATTAGCTCTCACAAAAAGCAACCAGCACTGTTAAAGCCTTAATTCTCCTATGTAGTTTAACTTAAAATCTTACTGAGATTGAAGACTTCTGTGCTTTTTCTTATGGAGAAAGTAGATCAGTCTTGTGGACTTGATTAAATACTCTATGTTCGTGTTTGTTGCAGTAGCTGCTGTAGTGACACAGTTTATGCAAAAGGAACAGCATAAGAAAATACTGATAGATAATGCTTCACACTGAAACTTATTTCCTTTAGTGGATCTTATCATTCACTAGAAGGGAGTAGTACTTGTTGGAGAGTGACTCTTACCTCTGCACAGCTGTGGTTTTACTGTTTGAAGATTCTGCCATTTCTCTACATTTTTCTTAAGTGCAACATTGCCCCACAAAACTCCAGCCAACTCCAATTCATGACTTTGATACCAGGTAAATGCTGCCATTTTTAAAGCTAGAAGTGAAAGGCTGTGTTAAATTACTTGGTTTTGTTTACTTTTGGTAAGATTTTAAGAAATTGAATTGCTAGGAGATTTGTTTTCTGTTTCCATCTCAATCTCAAAAAGCCTGGACCAGTTTTCTTCTTCAGAGGTGAATGTTACTAAAATAATATTTGACAGTTCTTGGAAGAACTGGTAAAGGAAGAGGTTAGTTTGAGGAGTTGTGGGTGATGGGTATCTAGAGATGCTGAGAGGAAAGAGCTAAGTGTTGATTTGTTGTTATGTTTTGGGGTTTTTTTCTCAGAGAGGCTGTCACCTCACATTTGACCTAAACAGTGTAACATTTGTCTCTCTTTAACAACAAAACTTTTCCATTTTTCTCTTTTTGATTTGTAGAGCCATCCTGGATTTTGTCAGATCCCCAATTATTTCCGATACTTCAGAGGTACACAGGGCTTAGCATTGTAAAAGGAGTATTTGGCTTGCAAAAGGCTCAAAACCCAAGACTGTGATTGAAAAGTGTATTCCTGAGGCATAGGGAGGGGGGACTTCAGAAGTACAGTTATTCATTTTGCAGGTGAATGTTTCTAGATTATGAATTAAATGCCTGTGGGGAAACAAGTACGTTTAAGGACAGTTGCAGCTTGCAGTTCTTTTTCCCCTGCAAGTGTAACAATGAACACATCAAGCTTGCCACTTTTAATTTAAAAAATAAATCAAAAGTTATATAAAAAGAAAATATTACACATACAGTTCTTTTCCTGGGAGAGGGGCTAGAGAGGAATATGGACTGCTAGTAGCTGAATTTAATGTCACTGCATACTGCTGTAAGGCACTGATGTGCATGTAATGGGAAAAGAGGATCCTACACAAAGCAGAACTGAAAGTCTATGTAGAACTGGTTTAGTGCCCTTGTTTGAATTAGGTCAACCTGGAATTAACCATTAGTATGAGTTTTATAGTCCCCTTTGCATACGTACCATTCAAATAATAAAAAAATCCCAAGAAATACACTTCAGATTTTAGCCATGTCCATTAGATGCAAGGAAACCAGGAATTGTTTAATTTGTTTTACTGTAGTCTAAGAAAATTCTTTTAAATCTTGCATTTTAATGTAGATCAATATGATAAAATGGTAGAGTGGTTTGGTTTTGAAGCTGAGTCTGCTGTGGGGAAAGTTCTGTTCCTCAGTCTGATCCATTTGTCCGTTCTTGGCTCCCAGTAACCTCCTGAAACAGTGAGATTTACAGAAATAAGTTGTAGGTTTTATTTATTGCCTTCTGGTTCTTCAACCTATAGGATTCATGTACTACAGATTAGTTTTATTCTTCATTTAAGATTCTTACATTCACAGGTTTTTATAACCTAAGCAATACATATATGCCTAAAATATGTCATGAATTGATGACACTGGGTGCTGTAGCATCTCATCACACTTACTTTATTAAATAAAATGGAAATGGCCAATTGGGTAACACTGCACACAGGCAAAACCAAGTAAATGTTTAACAATGGTTACAGTGGTTTGTAGGAATCATAGAATCGTTAAGGTTGGAAGGGACCTTTCAGATCATCAAGTCCAGCCGTTAACCTAACCTGACAAAACCACTTCTAAACCATATCCCCAAGTACCATGTCTACCCTTTTTTTAAACACCTCCAGGGATGGTGAATTCACCACCTCCCTGGGCAGCCTGTTCCAATGCTGGATAACCCTTTCAGTGAAAAAATTTTTTCCTAATATCCAACCTAAACCTCGCCTGGCTTAACTTGAACCCATTTCCTCTTGTCCTATCACTTGTCACTAGGGAGAAGAGGTCAGTCCCTATCTCTCTATGAATGTGCTAGTGTTGGCCTTCTCTGTAGTCTGCTTTAAAGCAAATGTAGTGTGTATTTTTTTTTTTTAAGAGATGTATGTACTTGGACTCCTTGCTCTTGGCTTGTCTTTGCATTAGTCTTATTTATTTTTTTTTAAATCTTATTTTTAACTTTGGAAAACCTGGCATGTATGAGTTACCCAGAATTATACAAAAGAGATTTCTCTTTAAGCAGAGGAGGCAGCCTCTGCTTGTTTCATCTTATCCACCTCAGTTTAGTGAAGGGAAAAAGATGGAGCAGTAGAAAAGACGGAAGGCATCTTCATTCAGTAAAGCACTGATCTATTGTCTAGTGAAACTGAAAAGGAAGTTGCAGCAACTGAGTTGGTAAACTAACTCGTCAAGAACAGCAGATGGGGGAGGCCAAGTACAGATGTTTGGGTGGGAAAATGGAAAGTGGATTGGTAGGGTAGCTCAGAGAAGAACTGATTAATTCCTTATGCTGGGAGGATGCAGTAGTTTACAAATAATAAATGTAAGAGGAAAAAAGTGCAAAGTTTTCTTGTGTAAGTTTCTTCTTTTAAATCTTCAAGGAAAAGGTGAATTTTTTTTAACGATTTTGGATTTCTTTTAGAAGATAAAGGCCAAAATTTTATCCTTAAATGAGGGAAATGTTTAGCTTCAATTATGCTCCCTTGTCCAGCATTTTTCATCATGCAGCCCAGGGAATAGGAAGAGCCCATTTAATGAATTCTGAAATTAAATTACATGTCTCCTGGAGGAAGTAGGAACATATCTGTTGTGTCAGCAACTCAAAACTAAAGAAAGGAGTAGATCTTATCAAGTCCATAGTGACTTCAAAGTTAATGTGAACTTAGCAATTTCAAAGCTCAACCAAAGTATTAGCTTCATCAGCTGGTGCTGTTTCTTACAATAAAGGATCTTAATCTAGAAATGGAGGTGGAAGCCATATAGGAGTTAATTTCTTCAGGCTAGTTTTTGGAACAGCATGTACACACCTGTTAGAAAGTGAGACCTGACAGAAGAAATCCTGAGTTTTAGTAACATGGTGTGGAGTCTTTCTGTATGTGTGTGTAAAACTGTCTGTTATCTCTGTGGAGTTAGATGTAACTTCTTCATAGTACTGTGAACAGTCTTACTGGGGGGAATGGGGAGGGGGCAGTAATTCCTGAATTATATCAGCAGTCTGTACACTGCTGTGACTAAACATGCATTAACTGCGCTTGCTTTGGTAGGAGAATATTTAGAGTTGGAACCCTGTCTTGGTGGCTATTAGAACTATATTCCCTGTACTGTGGGGCATTATGCTTTCTGTGATATCCTTTTTATCTTGTGTTTCTTGTTAAAATAAATCATAAGCCTGCTGTGATAAATGGCTGAGCAGGAAACACCTTGGTACCCTCAGTGCCTTAAAATAAGACGAGAAAGAATTCTTTGCCAAAAGGAAGCTGATAAATAATTGCCTTCTACACAGAGGGATTGGACAGAGTTATACCATTCTGTTTCAAGTGGAAATTAAGGCAAAAATATGTAAACAGTTTAAGTCACTGTAAAAGCTCCAGATACTGTAGCTTAAACCCCCTCCTCTCTGTCTTTACTTATGCAGACAGGTGGCTGTAACCTCTCTATTGAAAAACTGAAGGAAAAGTGTGAAATCCCCCAAAGTAAGTGTCCTTAAGAGTAAAGAAAGACTTGAAACAAAAAAATAGATTACAAGTGATTATAATGTTTGAGGCCACTAAATTCAGAGCTGGAGAAAACACTGACTATGGTTTGATTTGGGAGGAAGAAGTGCCTGATTCAGTAATTTGGGTTGGCTGGTTGGCTTATAGATCAAATAGAACATGGAAATCACCGTGCCTCAAGATAAGTTTCAGTATTTTTGCACCTTCTAGGGCTTTTCCCCCCGTTTTATAATGCTACTGCTCAGAAATGTTTCGGTCAGTCTAAAATTTTCACACTACAAATTCTTCTCCATTTTAGCCACAGCTATAAACTGCAGCAATAGAAGTACTTTTGTCTTGTCATTACTATGTCTTCCTTTGGGAGTTTTATAGCTATACCCATATTTCTTTCTAAATTAGTATTGCTTTGTATTACTGAGGCAATATTATGGGAAAAACCTGCATAGATATGCCCGAACTTTTCCTTGGGAAGGATTGTTATGACCTTTTTGTTGAGAGTCTATCCATTTTTTGCAACAGATTTTTTGATATAGCAGGAGCAGTTGAACGACGCAAGAGACCTTTTCTTTTTTCTATGGCTGCCACTCAGATTTGTCAGGGGTGTAAGTATTAAAAAGAAGGATTTCCTTTTGTGCACTTACATGCCTCTGAAAACTTTGCAGCAGTTGCAGGCATTGCCTCGAAGTAGGAGGGATCTGTCAGATCAGTTGAGAGGGTAGAGGTGTAAAAGGGTAAAACTGGACTTTGTCCACAAATCTGCAGTCTAGTCACGTAGTCATGGTAGATTTTTCTTTCCCCTAGAGCTGAAACAGGGGAAGAACGTTACAGTTGGAAAATGGGTATAAATGTTGCTGTTCACTAGAATTTCTGGAGTCTAAGAGCTTGTGATGTGTAAAGAAACTTCTACTTGTGAGTAAAGTTATCCCTGTACCCCAGGGCACCAGCAGCAGCATTGTGCTGCAGTGCCAAAGTTTCCAGGATTGAAGCTTAGTGGGAGTTTATGCAGGGTGTTGTTGGTGTGTGAAATCATTCATGCAAATGAAATTCTGTCCCCTTGAGTATTGACAGTCTCTTCAATTACATAGTAAATGTGATCCTCACCACAGTCACTGTCTGATTAAATTCTAAGAATATAAACTAAAATTTTAGTCAAAGGTAAGTTTAGCATTTTCCTATGTCCAACTTATATCTTCTAAACTTTTTTATGTAGGTTATTATATGGATCAGGGACTATCGAGCTGAAAAAGGGAAGTGCCTGTATTTGCGTACATTGTCTCAGATCTCTGGTGGAGCTCTGTTTCATTGTTGTCGCCTATTTATGCCTTCCTGCAAGTTCTGGAAATGCTGAAACTGCAGAAAACAAGAATGTGGTTCTAAGCAACCGTACAGCAAGTTCTGTTTTAATCACTTTCATCAGCTTTATCCTACAGTGAAAGCTGTGTACTGTATCTCTTGATCATTGGGGTGAGGAAGGGGAATTTAAGTTGTAATTAAGCCCAATTTTAATATGATTTACATATGAAAATCATAAATATGAATGTGTTACAACCTTTCCTAGGACTGTCAGAACATTATGAATCAATTAATGGTAGGTTGAATGGTTTTGCACCAGCAATTGAAATACAAGCCTATTGGTACTGCTCCTTTGTCCACAGATTTAGAATTAGGAAAAAAGATAGAAAATATCAGTTTGCTTCCCAGAATAACAGCGTCGCAACGTGAATTTGATGTTAAGTAGAAAACTCAAACCTGCTCTGGATTATGGAGTGCTGAGTATTTGATCTCCTTGGAATTTTATATTGGCTGATTGAGGTAGTTTGATTAGGAAACAGCTATGCATCGTCGGTATTGGTACAGATACTGGGGTAAAAATAAACCAATCACCTGACTGTTCTGCAAAGTTTAGAGTTGTTCTTCCTAGGTAAGTTGAATATGTTCTTAGCGTCCATGTGAAATTTAGGTATTGGCCAAAGCAGACAACTCCTGGTTGGCCTGTTCAGCTGACAAATACTTTTGTGTAATATGGGTAAGTCCTAGCTCAGTAAGGAGGTATTGATGCTAATGCATCCCTTAGGCAATAAATTAGCATGAATTTTAAATTTCACTTTCAGTTTAACAAAAAAATGTTTACAACACTTAATTTAAGCTCAGTAAATATGAGGTAATGTTAAATATTTACATTAAAAGCAATTTTCCAGAATACTTCAGAAATTTATGCTTATGTTTAAATGTCATTGGCTGTACTGTCACTTAGGCTTTTGCTTTAGTGATACTGCATTGTTGTTCTGCGTAGGAAGCAGTGTTTGTAAGACATTTGAAGTGCAATTCAAATGTTATAAGCACTTAAAATCAGGATTTTAGAGGTTTTGATAATCTTAGCAGTTTTAGAAGATACTACTATTAAATTGCTAGTTGTTTAAGTGGTTGTAAAGTAACCAAAACATTGAAAAGAGAAGCAGAACCTACCTTACAATACTGTGAAAAATCCCCCGTCTCCCAAACAAACACTTTGTCTCAGTATGCTTTGTGGAGCATTTTATCTCTCAGAATGTTTCCCGTGTTTGTGAGACGGCTCAACTCCAGAAGTGCTTTAACATGGTCAGCTTGTTCTTTTCTTGTAGGCCTTGCTAATGACATTTTCCTTCTCTTCGTTATTCAGGTCTGTAATGTGTACCATATTATAATTTCTGCTTCCCTGCCCGTCTCTGATATGTATATATATTTCCTCACATATCTAAACTCCTCCATGTTCTGTTGTTTCCATATCACATATAGAACTTTATCCTTCTGTCCCATGAACTCAAAATTTCATTCAGGCAGAAATGGAAATTCAGGAATAAGCTGCTCTAGGACTATTTTTTAAAAGGCATCTTTCCATATCACCCTGCCTTCTATGGGTGCCTGGACACAGAGCACTCTTATAGAAACACATGGTAGATACACATAAGATTCCAAATCCTAATTATTTTATTACTGAGATTAATGTAAGAAAACCATAGGCCTAGCTGGTTTTGAAATCACATTTTCACTCTGAAGAAATTCAGGATCTCCTGTTATTTTCCTGCATGTGACTTCAGCCCCAGATCACGAAGTTCTTTCCATGGTTTCTTGTCTAATGTACCACATTTAACCCTCCCTGTAAATGCTTTTCTTTGCATGTCCGTCCTGCGTTCCCCTGCATCTCTTAGCCTCCGAAAGCTTGCTAACCCTATAATATAACATCCTTTCATTCTTCTGTTTGGGGACTTTCCAATCCCCAGGTCATCATCCCTTAGGACACCTTTCTCAGTGTTCCTGTCCAAGCTCCAGTATGCATCTAATCAATCTATAATTTAATCCAAGTATATATTTCTTCTAATATAACTAATATATTTATTCAAGGCTACAGAGTGTGAGTGTATTCTGTATCTCTTTTAACTTAACTTACTCTGACATACCTTCCAAAACAGCAAAAAAGTCCTAAGGTTCTCCCTGTTCTATTATTATTAAATATCTTGTCTTGGCTACTCTGGAGGCATATATGTGTTTGCAGCATAATAAATCTTTCTCATTATTAGGTTTTTAGGAACCCTTTCTAAATTAATATCTTAATTTAAGAAACTAGTTGTACTTAAGTTCTCTTTTCCAACCACTTTATAATATATTTTGACATACGAAATTTCATTATTAGTAATTTTTTGTGACAACATCGTGACAAAAACATCAAGACCTTAAGCCTGGGAGCTGTAAGTTCTCAGCATGTCAAATATGCTAGTTTGCTGTCACAGAAAAGAGCGAGCTGTACTAGCAATCTTAAATTTTCTTTAGCAGACAGGTAGCATGAATTAGTTACATTGCTGAAGTCTTCTGCTGAGCATCCAGTAGCAGCCTTGACAGTGTTTTGGAATATGACTTGATGCATTGCTGGCCAAAGGGAGAATTTGTTCTAGCAGTAGTTGTTAGGATGGGCTGAAGGTTAAATTGTTATGACAATAACCACACTCGGAAACGTAATCTATTACTGGAAAATTTTCCCCTGGTTGTTAGTATAGGGAAGGGAAAGATTCCTTTAGAACAGCTCATACAGTAATTAAAATGTAAACACAGACTATATGTAATGTACAGGGTAGGTTTAGACATGGATTAATCAGTACAACAATAGTAATAAAATGGATGCTTGTTTTTTGTAACATCCCTGAAAGCAAAGTGGCTCTGGAACTGCTTTGTCAGGCAAGTCAGAGCCTATGGAGGGATAACAGAAAGCCTCAGGTACAATTAATGTGAAACATGTCGAGCAGTCTTTAGGAAAAGTGGAATGTCTTTTTTTTTGTTGTTGTTGTTCCCAGTCTTCAGGATCAGATGAGTTTCATTTCTCTTTGCACATATTTCATGCCCAGAGCCTTTTCAAGAGGCAACTCACCATTTCTTCCCTGATGGATAGTGGGTATCTTCCTCCTGCTATGTTCATTTTTCGTCCTGCATCTTTCCTCTCCCTGTGGCCCTTAGAGTTTTCTACTTAAGTCTTAAAGCTCCTTTCTCGCTTTGTGGAATTTAAGGAATGATTTTTATATGGCTATTGCCTTTGAGGTATCTGAAATGGTATTCTTTCTGCCTATTTCTGCATCAGGTCACTTTTGTTATTCAGTCAGTCTGGCTCTATTCTGCAAAATGCATAGACTAGGAAGCATCTAATAGAATAGCTGAGGGAAAGAACTGTTTAGGCTGCTAGGCTGGGTTAGAGGATTGTGATAATCTCATTCAATCTCTCATATATGTAGGTCATGGAGTTTTGTTTTTCTCCCAGAAGCTGAATATAAGTATATCTTTCTGAAAGATCGCTAATCTTGCTTAAAAAATTGAAGCAGTCATGTCCATTTCCTGTACTAAGAGCTTTCAGAGTTTAATTGTTCTTGCTGCTAGGAAATGGTATCTCTGCAAGATACATTGGTGTAATGTCAGTTTCCATTCATTGTAGTTTTCTGTGAGCTAATTTATGAATCTGAAATAACTTGTTTTTTTTTCAATCTTTTTCTCTTTTTTCAGACATCTTAACCAGTCTTAGGGGTGTATGTGTATAAATATATGTGCATGTATATATGCAAAAAATCAAATCATCTCCCAACTTTCTTTTTCATAATTTGCCTAGACCAAGGTTTTTAAGCTGTGTACTAAGAGGCCCCTTTTCTTTTTCAAGTCAAACAGGAGCCATAAAAATCCTTCCAGTATTTCCAAATAATTTTTGACACCAGGAAAGTCATCATATTCTTAAAGTCAGATCAGCATAGCGTATACAGGAAAGGTTGTCATTTGTTCTACCTGATATTCCCACTTTTATAAGTTTTTAGATCAAATTAGCCTTTTAGGCAGCTGAACCACACTATAAATGCACAGTGGAGCCTGATCTGCTGTTCCCAATGTTCTTTTTAGAGACAGTGCTTTCCAAATTACTTTCCCATGTGTACATGTTGATTATTTTCTTTGTCCTTATGTGTGGGATAACTAGCTATATTAGAATGTGTTTTCATAGAACCACAGAATAGGGAAGGTAGGGAAGGACCTGAAGAGATCTGTTAGATCTATCAAGATGCCCCGGAGAAGAATGAATGATTATATCTAGGCTGTGCGTGACAAGCTTATCTGCCTGTGTTAAAGACTAGCAGCAGTCAAGACTCTACAGAATCTCCTTTCTTTTCTCAGTCTCCTCCTCCTTAGGTCAAACGTCTCTGTGGTATTTTGGCTTTACTCCCTGTTCCTAGTTTTTCTTTCTCAGTAATCTTTTCTAGGCATCTGATCACTTTTGTTGGTGAGAATACAGAGGACAGCATTCAGTTCACATCTTTGATATGCATTGACCAAAACGACAGTATTCTTGCCGACTAGAACAGAGAGGTTTACTTCCCCTGTCTTGCAAGCTAAATTACTGTGTATGAATCAGATTAAGGTTTTGTTGTTTTGTTTTGTTTTTTTTTATGTTGACCTCATGATGCCATAATCCTTTATAACCTTAACTCTTTTCAAGCAGAGTGTCTCTAGCATCTTGTTTCCCTTTCCTGTATTTGTATAGTTGATAATTTCTATCAGAGAGTAATAATTTAAATCTCTTCCCTAAGAATTGTATTCCCTTTTTCAGATGATTCCAGAACATTTCTCCAATTTGTCAAGAACCTTTAGGAGTTCAAGTTTGTCCTCTCAGGTTCCCTTAGTCCTTACAAGTTTTGTATTATCAGTTCATTAATGTAAGCGTTCTCTCGATTCCATAATTCAGGTTGCCATTCTGTGTAGAACCAGATTTAGGGGGCATTTGCTATGGAATCCCACATGCTATGTCTTTTCATGCTGGCAGTGAGCCATTGATGGCTCCTCTTTTAGCACAAGACAGTTTTGTGTTCGTATTGCTGTAGTCTCATTGAGAAAAAGTTTCCTTAGCCTAAGTCATAACAGCAACATGTACTAGCGTCTTCCCTTCTTCAAACTTACTGTCCTGTTGTGGAAGACAAGTTAGAATGATTTGTTGAGGATCTGTCCTCAACATGCATGTTGAACTGATTTTTGGCTTTCACTTAGTCGCGTATTATCTTCTAGGCACTTACAAACTGTTTTGCCAAATTTTGGGGGGTTCTTTTGTTCTGTTCCTTTTTTTTTAGGAATTGAAATGCAGCTGGCTGAACTGGTTCCTTTTTTATTTCCTTCTTTTAAATAAAAGCACTGTGTTTCTTGTTTCTCTGTTTTTTTTGACACTTTGCCCATCCTCCATAAATTCTTGAAAATAACAGTACCCATTTCAGTCAATTCTTTATATACTTAAGGTGAAATCAAAGAATCCCAGCCAATTTAAAAAAAAACTTAAATTCTCTCTAGCCTGACTTTCTGTCTTTCAGTCTGACAATTTGTGGTGATGTTGAGCCCTGAAAAAGGAAAGGGTTGAAAAAGGAAATTCAGATGGTTTTGTATGAGTAATGTTACCCTTTGTTATTTTCCGTTCCACTTACTATCTCATCTCCGAATTTAAAAATTTTTGCTTTTAATTCCAGGTTAGGAGGACAATAGATGCTGAAATACTGGACTTTCTGAGTTTTTGGCAGTCTTTTCACCTTTCAGGGCTATGTAAGTGTGTGTTCCATGATATACCCATATGTCCATGTGTTGCCTGTGTCACAACATCTTGTCAGGTCCCAATTGCATACATTAGTGGAAATAGCAGCTGTACCAAATAATTCAAATTATTTTTGACCATTAACAATATAGACCAAAATATGATAGGTAAGCAAGGGTAATGTTTCTAACTGAAATATGGACAGAAGATCCAGACAAGGGTTTTTATTAGGATAATATCAAGTTACCTTGGCCTTGATACTTGAACTCTTTAACTGAATACTAGATGGCTTGTATCAGTGTTTTCCTGGAGAAGCAGCAATGTGCACTCTTTTCTTATTTGCTTTGACTTGTTATTTAGATCTAATGAAAGAGCAGGAAGTCAGCTATGGCTTTTGTAGCTGAGACCAGTTTCCTTGTCAGGAAAATGCTTTTATTTAAAAAATACATATTGTGTACACACATACTCATGCATTATATTATTGTTAACACAAAAAGTTTAACGCCAGATCTCTGAAATAAAAGCTTTTCAGTCATTTTTATGGAAGAAGGTCTTCTCAATTTATGAATAGCATTTAAACAGTGCAGTAGTCCCTTTGTTTCTCAAATAGCTGTGAATTGTTTACCAAAGTGGCAGTAATTTACAATCAGATGAATTACAGGAATCTTTCAAGGTATTTAAAGATTTAGATTTTTTTGGTTTATGCAGGCATATTTGAAAAGGTAAATCTCTGTTTCGGAATTTGAAAACCAGCTAAATCTTCTTGGTAATAGACTTTGACAATTTTGTCTGATTAAGTGGAAAATGAAAAGAGAAATGTCCTGTTTAAAGTAAGTATAAAAGTTCCCTTATAAAGGAATGGTTGCATCATGCTAATTTAAACTTTCAATAAAACTGTAAATAAATTTAATTTTTTGAGATACAGCTGTATATTTTGCCTCTAATCTTTGTAATATATTTCTATTTATTAAATAAATTCTGTTAAGAAAAGCTATTTTCTTTTTTAAGTTGAGTGCAGCCTACCAATGATTCTTTGCTCCTTCATTTTCTGTGAATCCCCCTATTCATCCAGAATGAAATCCTTTTGTAGCGACTCTTTATTGCAATTTTCTCCTTGTGCTTACCCAGATGAGTATTATTCTCTAGCAGTCAAGTCATGTGGCCTAAGACTAGACAAGAGGACCAAAAAGTCTGGAGGAAAGTGCATTGCCAACAAGGCTGCCACTTAAACCAGTGACACTCGTGCTTGTATGCCTGTGTCACGGCTGGACAAGAGCTGGTCTTGGGAGGCAGGACCTGTGCTAGAGCTTGGGCTTCCCTTGTCAGAAACAAAAGCCTGAAATTCTACTTCCAAACCATTAGGCAGGTGTACAAAAAAGATGGTATTCCTGGGAACAGACTGATTGGCAGGGCCTTTTAGATATTAAAGGACAATTGCAAAATGAATGTGTCACGCTAAGCTAGGCTATACACACTGTAATTTATGACCAGAGTTTTACTTGCTTAAAATTGCAGTGTAGCTGTACTAGCTCTCTAGTGGCTCAGGTAAACAAGGCCTGAATTTCCAAGCTTAGCAAATAAAACTTCCTTTACCTCTTTTTTTTTTTTTTTTTTTTTTTTTGAAGGGGGAAGAAGAGCATATCACACAAGCTTTCTTGACTAAAGACTGTTGCAGATCCATTTAAACTTTTGTGTTAGTCTCATTGAGCAATGCAGCATACGTTTTTGGAGCAATATAACCAATGTCTTTGTCAATTTGTGTTTTGAAAAATTACATGCACTGAAGTATTCATTATACAAGTATTTATCATAGACAGCATTTCCAAAGATTAATAACAGAATACACAAAAAATTACAGTATCATTTTGAGCTCTTATCACACAGGCTATACAGCAAGCAGGTTTCTTTGTTTTTGAGGTTTAAGATTTGTCAGTTCTAGAACTTCCTTATTGCACCTGAAGACACACAGCAGAGAGAGCTGTTTCCCCTTCATGCTTTGCTTATGCATCTCTCTGAAACTACATTATTACAGTTCAGGTAATGTGTTTTTTTGTTTTAGAGGGTGTATTACCATATTTGAGAAATAAAGGAGGCTGTTTCTTCAGCATACAAACTTTATGGATGCCCAGGTAATGTCTGAGCTTCTTTTCTGTCCTCCCCCATTTATACTCATTGTATGAAATCAGCATTTCAACAATAAATTGACATCAATAATCCAGCATAATTTTTTGAAAGCATTTACTGATAACTGAATTACAAGTAAACAACATGCAGATATTTGGATTATGCATATTTAAATTTGCTAATTTGGAAGCTAAGCTTTTGATAAATATCTTGTCTTGAAGCTGAAAATGGCCAAAATTTGGAATCTTGCTTGGCTCATACAGTATTGATAGGCAGTGCCAAGTTCAAATACTTAAGCTTCAGAGTTGCCGTGTTCGTGTTTAAAGCCTAGAATTACTTGCACGTGTGTCACACACAGCTTTTGTTATCCTAGTGAATTTATGAGGATGAAGAATTGAAATTGAATTTCTGTCTTTATTATAATATACTCCTACAGAGTCTCTTATCAGATCTTAAAGTGCTTACACTTTCACAAGGAAACCACAGCAGTAGCTGTTCCCAAGCTGACTTGACAGTACTGCAAGAACAACAGCATACGTTTACACAGTTTTGTCAGTAGTCTGTTTTGCAAATGTTCTTCCATACGTAACCCAGTTCATCAGTAAAATATAAGTTGTTTTGAGTCATGATGTAAATAAATATACACTGGCTTATAAAAGCTTCTTATTGATTTGGTTTTATCTCTTCCTTGTTTAAGTCATTTGTAAACAGTGTTTAAAAAGGTACACACGTAGTTTGTGACAGTTTAACCAAATCCATTTTAAACAATCGGTAGCAGTTTAACTACAAATACTGCGTATAGCTAAGGCTATAAAAAGACTGCTTTCTCAACTGATTTTGTCTCCTCTTGCAATATAGTTACCTGCTGAGCATAGCAACTTGCATGAATGCTCACTGCTTTTAACTCCTGTTAGTTTGAACTCTCTAGTAGAGTAAGAATGAATCCAGTGGTCGTCCAGGATTGAGAAGCATCAGCAAAGCCGTTTTAGCTGCTTGAAATCGGATACCACTTCTAGTTTTGTATTGGTTGTTAATGATCTGAACAGAGTGATATTGCAAGTATGTGTCTGGGATGTAACTTGACCTTCATTGGCTGGGTATCTTCCAGGAGGCATAGACCTGTTTCTCACATTAAGAGGCAGGGTTTATTAGCTCTGACATGGTGAAAACAGTGTCGTGGTTACAGTTTTCTGCACTGAAGCTGGCTTGCATTCAGACACCTTCTTGCACTGGCACGGTAAGTGTAGGACTGCACTCTGTAGATGTGCACTTTAGACTTTTGGACCCGAATGAATTTGCAAGCCCAGCTGTACAACTGTATAGAACTTTTTTAAAAAAGCTTTTGTTTATGGGCTAGGTATATTTCCTATGGAATCACTGAGATATAGTGCAGGGGCAACCAAGTAACACTGCTTGAACACAACTACATTTTAAAGCAGATGTAAAAGAACTTTCGGACATAAACTGTGGAAAAATAATTGCCTCTCTTGATGATAAAGTAAGCTTTCAGTTTCAGATAAATATAGTGCGTGGATAAATGAGATCGGCATATTTAAAGAGGGCAATAATAATAATAAATCTCTATCAGATATTTCTGGAGTGGAATTTCGCATTGAATTTGGTTACATATGTAGGCATTTTTCCTTCATGGATTAGTATACTAATTCATATTATAATTCGACAAACAACAGATTTTGGCCTTTTTCCCTGGGTATTCATTTATTGTTGTTATGCTATGGCAGCTTCTGGAAGTCATAGTCATTGACTGGGTTCCTACTGTGGTAACTGCTCTAGCATGGTGTTTTCCTTCTGCTGCTCTCCAACGAGATTATAAGCCTTGTACATAGGAAAAAAAGTGTCTTTCTAAGACTTTGTCTGCATGGGATATTATTCCATGTGGATTGAAGTTCCTGATCATTGCCTCGAACTGAGCCATAATGTTGAATAAGCAGCCAGTTTAACAGAGAAGAAAACCTAGCACTGATTGACAAATAAAGGTGGAAATAGGGCTTATGTGCATGACTACAGCAGCACAGGCACAATGTTTTTATTTAAGGAGTTCTTGAAAGGAGGCAGGGTGTCCTAAGTTACTTGTAAGATGAGAGGAAAGGGCTAATAATGTTGGGTGTTAAGAGATCTCCAGTTTTCCAACAATTGTTTTTCCCTGTCTTTACTGTGCTATTGTACACACAACCTCTCTCTGGCACAAATGTTCAAAAATTAGTCCGAGGCTCCAGTGGATGGAAAGGCACTCATCTCAGCTACACCGCACCGCTGTCTGTCAGAGCTGCACTCAGCATTGTTTCCTCCTTTTTTTGCCATGGGATTGATTTTTGCTGTCATGAACATTCAAGGGTGAGCAACCAGTAGTGTTCTTGAGCTACCATAGGCAGGTTGAGAGCATGCAAGGTGTAGCTGTTCTATGGCTGGACATACTGAATGGTGTCCTACTTGGCTTTCTGAAGACAGCCGTGGCATTTTGGAAGATCCATGTAAATGAGCATAACCACTGTGGTATGTATCAATTTCTGCGAATCTGTATTCCTTCCGTGGGAATAGACTGGAGGTAACAGCTGAAACAAATTGAACTTATCTTGGGATATTTAAAAATGTCTTTCCTTAATGTCACAGCAGAATGTTCTGTAGAGCCACACGTTGAAACAAATTGCAGGAAGGAGAGTTAGTGGCCTTTCTAGGAACTTGGTGTGTATCTCTTATTTGCTTTTGGATCAGACTGTGCCTGAGTTGGCTATTTTTAAGGCAGCACTGGCTGTCTTGATTGATAAGAAGTGCTACTTCTGTCAAGTTGAATCGCCTTCAGTTTCCTTCCCTTAGCTGGCTGTCTCGTCTCTTTCCCTTTGTGCCTGCCTTGGTTTTCATAAATTCAAGTGCTTGGAATCCTTTATAGATGCTTATATCTAACCACCTGGCTCAGCTCTAACTAAAGAGGTTTTTTTCCTTCCCCATCTCATCCTCCTCTTTGTCTTTTCATCTAGAAGCTGGTTGGGATCCTCTTCACTTTCCTGTCCGTTCAGGTTTGATGAAAGCTCTTTCCTTTCTGCCCTGCATTTCCTCCATAATAGTTAGTTAGAAATATCATTTCACATTGACTCCTGCAAAGACTGCTGTTATCTGTCTATTACCTACATCTCACCCTGGCTGGGGTCTGTACCTCCACACTTCTGTTTCACCTCTACTCATGAAAACTTGAAAAGAGTCTCCACACGTTCCTTTCCTTAATCAAGTGTGACAAGTTTTTTGAAATCTGAACATCCTGTACTTGGGTGAAGTCTTGCTTGGAGACTCATTGGTCCTGCTTTTGTGTGAATTTTCATAAGTATATTGAGGGTCCTCAGTAAGACTTATTTAACAGCTATGTATTTTTGTTTCCCTTTGTGCATGCATTGAGAGGCTTTCTGATAATCATCTCTATTCTTTGATGTCATGACAGGGCTACTACTTTTGTGTGAGGAAAAAAAATATATGGGCTGGATGTAGGACAGGATTGTTTTCTGTTTGCAGAATTCATGTGAACAGGGAATAGGAATATAATTGTAGTAAGTTGCCAGCAAAGAAAACAATGGAAGAGAGCATAGGTAAAAAACTCCTGAAGTTCAGCTCCTGTTAAGGAAGCACAGTGATGGATCTCTCGCTAGGCTTTTCTTATTGCTGCTCTTCAGTGTGGAAAGGTCTAGTCTCTGGCGTGAGAATGGAGAATAAGATATGAAATGTTAGGAGCTGATTCTGCAGTGGATAACCTATGGATTTGTTGGATCAGCTAGAACTGGACATCCAGAAAAATTACTTGGAAAAGGCTTTCTGCCTCCACTTACGCCAGCGTGAGGGGAATGTAATTCCTCCCTCTTAAAGACTGTTCACTGCAGCAGTGTTTTCAGCAGTACATTAGCCACTGCTTGTTCTCTTCTTCGGTAGCAAAGGGTTGTGCAGAACAGGTAGAACATCTTTTCCCCATCACCTGAGGCAAAGGTGAAGTAACTAACTTGTTGTCCAAGGCCGTTACCTATCTGACTCTGAAGAAGTAACCTTTCTCCCCGTTAGAGTAACTAATAGTGGGGCTGCTGGAGAAGAACAAGAAATGCTCAAAAATTAGCAACAGCTGGTGCTAAAGTGGGAGTGAATAGAGATGGCACCTAAGCCTTTCGAGGCACCATTCCCAGTGGTATACTGCAACTGATTTTATTAGGGAGTAGGGAGAGTGCTCTCATTTTTATTTTTTTTTCTCCCCCCCCCCTTATCCTCTGCAAAGCGTTGTTCTCAGGAACAGTAAGATTGTGTGCTGCTGCTTTTCCTAGTAGTTTCCTTCCCCTGCTCTGAAAAGTTTATCACAAAGTGACTGTTCTTTAGAAATCTTAAATCACCCTTTTCTTTATCCTTCTCCCCCTGCCTCTCAGTCACAAATCCACTGTGGCCGTAAATGAACTGAAAACTGTAATGCTTTCAGCCACGCTTAAGTTGAAATACCTGTTGTCAGCTGTACTCTGCCATCATTATATTTGATGCTGTTTGCTCTTAGACTTGCGTTTGTTGCAGTTTATATCTGGATGAAAAGACAGCTGTAGACACAAAGCAACAGCATAATAAAAGTCTTTCTTAGCAATGTATTCTGTGAGAACTGGTGGTGTGTTAAATTTTTCAGTAGTTAGAAAAAGAAGATTTATTTTTTTAGTAACACTGAAGAGTCATTCTGTGTTCACAGATTAATTCAGATAATGGTACCAGATAGAATGTAGATCTTAATGAGGATACTGGTACACTCTTGACCTTGGGAGTCATGGCATGTCTGTCATTAGAGGGCTTCAAACAGGTTAGGCAAACATCTGTCAGGATGACAAAGCTGTAGGTGATTCTGCTGAAGCAGGGGGTTAGTCTTGAATAGGCTTTCAAGGGTCCCATCTGTCCTTTTTCTATAGCTGGGATAATTTTGTAATTTCCTTGTGACTGTTTCCTAAGTATTCTGCATGGTGTGCTGTACAAATTTCTTTCAGATGTATTTCTCTTAGTGGTCATGGAGATTAAATAACTGAAGAATCTCTAATAACTTTCTGTCACTTTGATTAGACCTTTCTGTATCCAGCAGGTACAGGTACAAGCCAGGCAGAATTCAGTAACTATACATTGCAACTAAACAGCTGCTCACTTTACAAAGTTACCTCAAAAATAGCGAAGCTGTTGGCTTTAACTTCTTTATCACTTGGCTATCCCACAGTTTTTCTCTGAAATCCCACTTAATCTGGTGCATGTATATCTAAAATAAGTTGTCTGACCAGTATTTCTTCTCCTGCTCTGGTATTTGTAGTAGTGGAGCCTTTAAGGAAAGAATTAATTTCCGTTTTGATGGTGAGAAAAAACAACTGAAAACTTTCAGCAAATGTTCTAAGCTTGTTCTTTCTTTTTTTTTTGATAAAAATAGTGTTGTTGCTGTGATAGCAGCAAATCAGACTTGTGGGGAGAGGCAGTGGCTTTCCTTAGACGAGCTTGTACAATTGATAAAAGTAAATAAGCTTTTAAGCCTGATCTGAAGTAGAGCTTGCCCCCTGTAGTTTTCCAGCTGCATTAGTTGATCTAATGAAACACCTTATTTAAAAATAAACCTTATTTTCTTACAGGATTCTTCCATAAATATTTTTCAAACCAGGAATTCATATTCAGTGATCTTCATATTTACTCCTATGGGATTTCAGTTCTATAATACTGCTCCACATGAAATAGATTTCTGCTCTAAGTATTATTAATGGAAGACATAGTATAGGGGAGACTAAATGCAAGGAATTAGGATTTATCCTCTTTTAATTTGGGCAGAACTGGGGTTTAGCTGTTTCCCTGTGAGACCACTAGACAGTTGAATCTACCCATTCTTGGGTTTTAGTGACTTTCTGGTAGACCTTTTCAATAACCAAAGACTTATTTTTCCTGTCAGTTTGCCAACAAGTAAGTAACACCTATTGGTTTAAGGAAGCAGGTACACAAATATTAATAACTTCTTCCAAAGTGTTTGAAATTGTTTTTTTCTTTCAGAGTTTAAATTATTTCTCTGTCATGTCTAGGGAGCTTTAAATGGTATTTCTCCAAAACGCATTCATGGAGAGAATCTGTCCTGTTCCAGCAGTGTACATTTGTTCAAAATGGGAACTCTGAAGTGTCATTAGTTCTTGTCTATAGCAGCAGAATACTTCCTAATGGAAATAAGTATTCAGATTACTGGGTTTGGAAATACTGTTTAGAAAAGTTATTCTGCAGAGTATGGTACGCTAAATCACCACAATAGCAAACCCCTTCTTTGAAGGAATCCTTGTTCTTTTAATAAATTTTCTTTTGGAAAATTGGGCAGGGGGGAGGATAGAAAAGCCCCCAAAGCCCTATTTATGTGTTTCCAGGTAGCACAGTAAATATTCTTCATAGAATAACCTTAAGTACGCTCAGAAGCTTGTATTTGTGTGGCTGTGCTGTGTTTACACAAGCTGCCTAGGTGAGATCACTTGCTTTGCAGTCTGATTGGTACATGCCATGCTATTAGCAGCTCTGCTGCATGGAGACCTGGCTATTCATAAATGCCCAAATAACACCATGAGGTTACAGTGAGGGAGCCAAACTGCTCTTTTTTAGATTATAATCCTCTAACTACGTGCACTGAAGCAGGGGACCTGTGACTAATACTCTTAAGGAGTTTCAATGAGGCAGCTGCCTGAGTGCATTCAGATGCAAGGTATTTTTTCAGTTTTTAAGATTCACTTCATCTTTCACAGCCCTTATAGAATAGTAATCCAGTCCTTTTTGTTGCCCTACAAACAGGGGCACTAATAAATAGGGAGACCCAACTATCTCATCTATGCTGACTTTGCAGCCCAAACACAAATAAGTATCAAGAAACCCTCTTTTTCAGCAGTAGGAACTGCATAAGAGTGATGAGCTTTAAGAAGGGTCTGGTTTCACTACACTTATTTCCATCTCCTTGATGTGGGTTCCCAGGGTACATCGTCAGAGTGGACCATGAACACGTTGCTGCAAAATGAATAGTCACAGATGTGTTTTGCATGATAATATCCTTCTTACTCTGCAGGATATAAAGCCATACATAGAAAATGCAAGGAGTAATACTTGTGAATACAGAGAGTATACAGGAACCAGATAGCAACTGTATGATATCTGTTAAGGAGGCATTCATCAAACAATATGTGTACTAGGGCTCTAGCTTCCTCACCTACATGAAGGTAAAGGAGAGCGAGAAAATTGCTGCTATCATGGTAGTTTCATGCTTTAGCAGACAGGTGGAAACAGGCTTTTGTTGACTTTCAGTAAAAACTGCATTTAAAAGATAAGCTTTGCAGCCATAAGAGTTAGGAAAATGTATCTCCTACAGAATTTGAGCGTTCTGTGTGGTTTACACAAATACAGCAAGTAAGCTGATTAGCTATTTGAGTCTCCCTGGGGCTATTGTATATCAACGTTCCTCATTTCCGCCCTAGATTTGCGTGGAGGCAATGTACTCCCAAATATCTGTGGCTTGTTTGTTTGTCTCTTAAATATAACTCCATTTCCCAGTGGAATAGCTGTCCCCTTCTGCAAGTAATATTCTGGTTATGTTTATGTAATGGTTTGTGTGATCCCTTGGAAAAAGCAAAGGCTGATAAATATCACCTATAAGTAATTGGAATATGTTTACAACATGTTTTGTGGTGCCGCGTTGGATACACCTGAGCTAGCTCTGACAGGCTGGTACAGTGCGGTGAAGAACTGTGCCAAGAGATAACCTCAGGTCCCAGAAGCCGTCCAGCTTTGCTGCCTAGCACTGCGTTACTGTTAGAGCCCTGTGCTGAAATGGCAATACTGCTTCCAGAGCTGGCTTGTTGCGCAGTTCTCTCTGGTGCTGTGTGTCATGGCTAAATAGTCCTTGTTCAAATCAATGGCCCAGATTCTTACAGAGCTTTTTCATAAAGCTCTTATTGTACCCTGGACGAGACCGAAGGAAGCAAATCAAATGTTAGGCTATGTTACAGGCTAGGAAAGCCAAGCCAAGACATGGTATTGTACATTTTCACCTCGAATGCTCTTTAGCTTTGGCTGTCTTACAAAAGGCACATCAGAAATAGGCAACTTAAGTTACCAGAATAGGCTGGATTTTGGATGAGATGAGAAGATGAGAAAGGATAGGTGAGGGATTAATGAATGAAAAGAGCTAGTTGTGTGTTCCTGTCTGTCGTCTTATTCTAAGAAGTGATACATAAATTAAAAGCCATAATAACTTTTGTGTAAAGCAGAATGTTACAGGATACTTTGGAGGCAAAAGAAAAAAAAACCTTAAAGCCTAGTTCTGGTCTCCCACCCACTCCTCCTCCTCCTTCCAGAAATCCCGACTTGCCTCCCCATTGTCAATATTTACACTAGTTATATTGAAGGTGTACAGTTATAAAAGTCTAACAGAGAATAGCAAGATCATCAGTTACGTAAAGGAGGGAAAACACCTAATCATTACAGCATGCCTGGACAGACTCTTGCAATTTATGTGTCTCTCTGGTGTCTGCTAGCTGTACCTGGTGGGGATGGTAAATGACGATTTTTAGTACACAGATTGAAAAAGGGGAGAGGGGGGAGTGAGGACAGTATAGCTTAAAGCTGTACAAGCTATACAAGCATTAAATAGCCCTAATGCAGAGCCCACCTCGCCAGCTATGCGTAAGGCAGCCTGTTTTACCCCCACTGTGTGCCAGGAGACTGAAACAGAGATAAGGTTAAACACTGTGTACAGAATTCAAGGGCAGAGTTTCTTTTTGCTTTCTTATCTGTACAGACTTTTCAATTGACTTTTAATCCTTCTTATAAAGACTGCTTAAATCCCATCAACACTGTTTATAGGTGGAGGTTTTTTTAATAACTCAGCCTTACCCCACCAGACAGTTTTCAAATTGCTGCTGAATGCTGCTGTATTCATTAAATCTGTTAGTGTTGCCAGCTGTCCACTGTTTCTTGCTTACTGAAAGGCTTTGAGTCCCTCTTTACTCTGGGACTTAACTAGTTTTGTTAAATTGTGTTAAGAGGTACTCCTACATCTTTTGTCACTGGCCTGTAGTGTTAATTGCAAAGTCGATGGTAGTCTGATGTCTGAAAATCTGTGTGATAATTAGATGCTCTTTGTAACTATGATTTATTGTAATTGTTCTGAAGAGGAGAAATAAAGAAAGGCATCTGGATTTTCTTTCTCAGATGCTATAGATGTAATAACATATAAGGCTGTCTCTAAATAATACTGCTGATTTTAGAAGGAAATTCTAGTTGTAATAAAGTCCATAGAGTCACACTGAAGACTAGTTTTTGTATGTAACCGCTGCTGTATGAAACAGTGATGTAATCAGCTGGAATTGTACCAAGCTTGGGTGAGTGTTTGTCCAGAGAGAGAAAACAAATACAGTAGCTGCAGTGGAAGGAATAGATACGCTACCATTTTATTTTCACATCGAATTTATGTATTTCTGTTTGCTAGCAGCTCTGCTTAATAATAAAAGTTGAAAGCTCAATTCTAAGAATTTAATCCATCTGCAGAGGTTATACAGCAAAACTGTCAGGCCATTGGGAAGGATTTAGTTGCAGTTTGGTCACAGACTCAGGTAAACCAATGTTTTCTGTGAAGTGCCTGCCCTATCTTAAACTTTCACTGTTCAAAACTTCATTGAAGTTGAATCACATACCAAACCTCACCACCTGAAAACCTGTAGTCTGAGAGGTGCGATTTCCACTAATTGCTGATGTATGACACAGCAATTTATGAAGCTGCTGTCCTGGGTGAGTCCCTATACTAAGGGGGGCTGTCCCTAAACCAAACAAGTAGAGGGATGTTCTTTCTTACTCTCCCCACCTAAGCCTCTGGTTTGCCATACTTCATTTCCAGAAACTGCCTTTTCTGGCTCTGCACTCTCCTGTGTCCTTAATGACCAGTGGATTCAGCTGTTGGGCACTGGGGAGGAGTGCAGCCTGTTTTCTTCTACTTTTACATGTATATGATGTATGGGGAGAGTTTTCAGCCGCTACCTTCCGAGTTCTTCCAAGGTAGAAGGAAGTTGTGGTGTGAAACTAGCTGAAACTCAGCCTGCATTTAGCAAACTCGTGCAGGTTTCAGATTCTCAATAACAAGCTCAAACCCAAATAAATTATGCCAGACTTTGTGTTTCCTGGGGCAGTTCAGACACTTTCAGTCTGCAAGTGGCTTTGATAATGAGCCATCAGCAAAGTAGTAACCTGCTCTTGCAGAGCTAGAGGTCTTTTGGAAATAGAAGCAACCTGTATGTCCTGGTTTGAGGTAAAACAGGACCAATTTTGTTTAGTAACTTTGCTTCTTAGCTGGGCCTGCCTTGTTGCAGTGGGGGGAGCGGCTCGTGCCGGGCCAGGCGGGTAGCATAGCAGAAATCAGACTCTTGCGTACCTTGAAAGAAAGTCTTTGCAGGTGGAGGTTTAGAGTACTGGGGGCCTGCTTTGCTCATGGGGTGCTGTCCTGAAGCTCTAGTACATCACTAACTCCTTTTGCCATTCTAGTTCTCATGTCATGGAAGAGCTGAGCTGTCCTAGTTTGGGAAGCAGTGGGGGCATAAGAGACTGAAAACAATAAAACAGTAGAAAAATGTTATCCTGATTTCTGCCTGTAATACCCAGTTTTGTATGACCCAAGTCACAGTGACTTTTTGTAATGGTGCTTGCTGGAACTAGCACGTGCTCTGCAGGGAGAACATCCTCTGTTCTGCATATGGCACTACTAAGTAATCACTGGTGCTCATAGAAGCAGTGTCTCTAGAGTCAGGCGAGCAGGTGGGGCTGCTGTACGGAGCACAATTCAGTTAATTACAGCCCGACCAGACTAACAGTAAGCAATTCAAGACAGGGTAGTAAGAAAAGGAAAAGGATTTGTTCTACAGTAATTTCTGATTCTTTGAAGTACAGAAGTAACAGCGGGGAAGGTGGAACAGTGAGAGAAATGAAGGAGGGATGATGTAGGGAGGAGGGAGCCCAGGCTGACAAGAGGGAAGTTGGCTTGTGACTGAGTTGTGATTAGCATGCGCTGATCTGAATCTAACAGCCCAGCTGTTCTCTGTACATTCTCACCTCTTTTAAGTGTCATCTTCAGTAACTGGCTTTTGTGTTCTGAATTTTGTGACTGTATTTGCCGAATGGGCTTCCCACAGGGGAAGAACTTGGTATACAAGCCTTACCAGTACGCTTGTATTAAGGGATACACACACAAATCGGTATCCTCTAAATTTAAAGAGTTCCGGTTTCTACATTTGATTCATATTTAAGCAGATTTCCATTACATAAGATAGCTCATGAACCCAGGGTCCTGCTGAAATGTCCTTCAGTGCACACTCTTCTGAGTCAGAATTCTATCTGTGTTTGGCTGTACTAGTCAGTTTGCAAAAATACTGGGCAAAGGAAAATGTTTGAAGATAATTTCACAGTATGGAACAGAAGTGCTGATTCTTAGAAGAAGTGTCACTTAGAAGTTAATTGAAAACCTTGGCAGCTTTTTTTCTGGGTCTTTCCCTACCCACTTTTCACATAATTGCAACACTGCTTAAATTTAAAGTTTTCAAGTTGGTTTAAGGGCACTGAAGATGGGATCCTCTGCTTGATGTAAACTGTTGTTTGTAAGCAGCAAGCTATGGAGAATAAGCACCTTTCCACCACAGGAACTGTATGCTTTCCCGGGTAGCGTATACAATACACTTATGTAATGTTCGAGGCTGTTACCAGACTAAAAATATGTGCTGTTTCTCCAGGCAGTTCATTCAAATCTTCAAATCTAATTTGTTGACTCTAGTTCCCCTCATGTTCCTTTCACAACCTACTGTTAGTTACAAACTTTCTGAGTAGCTGCCCACTCCCTTTGCCCCCTGAGACAACGGGGAACATGGGCTAAAGGTTGTAGATGGTCTGATCAGGAAGTTCACATTAGTGTCAAATGCAGTTCCTTAGCTTCTCCAACAGTTGGTGGAAGTTTTGTGTGAGGAGAGGAGGAAAACATATTTAGAGAGAGCCTTGTATAAAACATATGGGAAAAATGGATGCAGCTGTATTCCTTCAAATCTGATGGTGACCAAAATAGCAGGATAAATGCCATTAACATTTAGTTGATACTTTGCTAGTCGACAGAGAAAACATGAAATAAATTTGCTTTTAGAGGTTTTATTTACTGTTTGAAAACTAAAGTGTTGTTGCTCTGTTCTGTCAACAAACTGTTCATTAAAAAATGCACCCAGTTATCATTATATTCTTGTATTTTATCAAAAAAATGTTTTAACCATGCATAGCTCAGTTAAGAATTTAGTAGGATACTCAAATGCAAAATTCAATTACTTTAAAATAGACAACTTCAATCAAGAGAGCTTGTTCTAAAAAGGAGTGGAAAAGGCATTTACTTGCCAAGTTCAGACTTCTGTTTCTACTGCAGCTCTTGATGATATTCCTGAGTTTTAAATAGGCTTCAGTCCTTCCCATGCTCTAAGTTCTTGGAATTGAGCATGTTTTCACCTACTGTTGACTAAGAATTGTTACCCAGTAATTCTCAACGTGAAGCTGATTGCTTTAAGACTGGCTTGGACACCTCTGTGTCCAATGTTCCTTAGTGGTGTACTTTTAGAAAAAAAGTTTTTGCCTAGTGACTTGTTTGTGGTTGTTCTCTCTTTTTTAATAGCCACATAAATGTCAACAAGCTGGCACGCAAGGCAGCATAGCAGGGTTGTAGGATAACTGTGGCCAGTACCTTTCTGTCATTCTTGTATCTAGATGCGTTCTTAACTCACTCTCTCTCTTGGAGAGTATTCTTGTGATTCTTCTATACTCAGGCCTGGATTTGTGCCATCTGTCCCATACATGCTGGTTGCTTATTACCAGGCAGGCCTGTAGTGTCCCTCTCTTGGGAAGCTTGTGGTCGGTAAGGCTTTCTTAAAACAAAGGATCATTTGTTGATATGTAAAGCAACAATTCAGAGACAAGAATATTGAGCCAAAAATCTAAATGTATGTTTTGTTTTATATGAATGTCTGTCTTGTTATGAGGCAGAGCAGGCAGTTGTGTTGGGTTTTTTTCGTCAGTGAGTACCCATGCAGAGAGTTAGTCTGTTTTGAGGACCCTATAAATAGTGCTGTCATTACCCACACACATTCCTGTCCTTCCACCCCTGTCCTTCGCTCCCCTCCCGTCCTGGAAGAGTGTATAGACAAGGGAAAAAAAGGAATTTGGTCACTTGAGGCTTCTGGTAGCTGGTTACATAGTCTCTGTAAAGTGACTGCTGTGTGCATACACCCAGGTGTCTGATGTTTTTAGGGCAGGTTCAGACCTATTATACATGCAATACATGGGAGGTCACAGGCAGTGCCCAGTGAGCTGGATGTGTTCTGGATGCAGTTACTTTTCACGTTTTTTCAAAAGTTGTTGTTTTAGCATCATGTATGCTGGCCATCTGGGCTGTGCCCAAAGGTGTTCCCATCCAGAAATGTGGGGCCCCTATCCAGTGATTTCTTTTATTGTGAACCAGCTCCCCAGCTTGCCTCTAGCTACATTCTCCTTCCCTCTGCCCCTCTGAGCAGCTATGTTTAAGAAAGGTTCAGAGCCGTTAGGAGAATTCGTCCAGTTGCTGTATCATGTCAAACAGGGCAAAGTCCTCCACTCCTAATATATTTGCTGTACAAGTTTATATGGGGGTTATCTTTCTTTCCTGTTCAGGTCAGCTTAGGCGTGGTCAGACGATGAATTTTGATTGCTTGTACAAGACCATTTCCCTCAGCCAGAGCAATGTGCTGCCAGAAACAACCTGAAGTCTCAAGTGACCCTAGTATAAAACATTCCCTTCCAACAATGTCTTGATTGTATTTCAACAAAATAATTAATGCAGAACAGCTAATAAGAAAGTGCCTGCCTACGTGTGTAATGCTGCATTAATCTTCTCTAGCCCCGAGAAGAAATTTACTGTAGAAAATGTGGCCCTTGCACACGAAAGAAAGAATATAGATGATATTGCAATATGAATTCAGGGACACAGGGTTTTATTGATTTATTCTTATAGAGCAGAGAACCAGGAAACAACAAGAGGGGCCCAGGGACACCTCTAATGGGGCACAGCTGAACTTCCCTTTCTGGATCCTGGTTAGTGCAAGCTCTAAACTTCACCTGCTGGCTGTGGACATGCAAACACCTTGTGGTAGCAGAATGACTCCCACCATGTTTAAGTTTAAATCTAGGTGGCTGATCCTGAGGAGTCCTCTCTCTTTCTCTAGCCCAGAGCCCACATTCTGTCCTGCCCATCTTTGCTGGTTCAAATCCTAATGCAGATCCTGGCTCTGGTTTCTCTGTGAGCCCCAGGTCTAAGCTCACCAAAATGATTTCTCCTGGACTCATCCCAGTCTTGTTTGTTTTAGCCATTGTGCAGTGATCCTTGACAACTCCAGACCTGTGCTTTGCCAAGTAATTCCTTATTTGCTACAGCTCTAGGAGTTGGCCTCTGGCCCTTGTTGGCTACAATCCAAACTTGGTTTAGCCTCAGCCCTACCAGCTTCAGAAGAGTGTGACGGTACATGTAAATTTCTTTCAAGTCACATTTCACCTTAAGTTATAAATCATTTGGTACTCTTATGAAAATTATCTTTACATTTACAAAAATGATTGAAAGAATGATTTTTGTGGTAGTCTCTCTCAAGAGGAGGACTTCTCAGGAAGATGACAAACATACCCTGCTAAAAAGAAATCATCCTTTCTGTTGTTAGTAATATAGGCATGTCAGCAAACAAACCAGAGTTTTTTTGCTAGTAGATTAGTTTACAGGGTTCAGTGATCATTGTTGCATCTTCATTGACAGTGAGAACGTGGTCCAGTTCTGCCCAAGTTTTCATTTGCTGCATTGTGTTTTGCTGACTTGGAATCCCTGCTGAGCAATAAGAGGGCAGTTGTCACACTGGTGAGAAACAGAGGGACAGGTATGGTTTTGTAGGTTTACTGACAAAATGAGAAAGTGTTTGAATGTTATAGCTTTGTGTCCAGTAAAACAGATTTATAAGCTCAAACCCTTATTTAAGGACATTATCCCAATTTTCATACTGTTTTAGTAAAACTTGTCTCTGTTTAGTATGGTATGTGTGCATTTTTGTTTATTTACTTTTACTTTGTTTATTTACTTTACATTTGAAAACTGCTATAAATCGGGCTTTAATGCTAGCTTGATTGCAAAACATTGATTCTGCTATGGAAATCTGAGAGCACTATGTCCTCTGCAGCATGTCTGCTGTATGTGTTTTGTGTGTGGCTTCAGCGCGTTTGAATCTGAGGGGCAACACATACAGTACTGGTGTTTCCCAGGACTTTTGAAGTATTGCATGTTTAAAATGCTGTATAGTAAGTAGTCAGGGTGGTCCGACAACGGTAGGTGGCCTTTCCTCTCACAATAGCAAGTGGTTGATTTAAAATTATGGTTGTTAACAAACAGCGGATTTAAGGCTAAGTTCCAATATTGTGGTTAACTGTTTTTTTAAAAAAACCCCAACAAATAGACACTTAACAGTATTTGAACAGAAAGTGCTAGAATTGGTTTCTGGCCTGTTTTGATTTAGTTCCCCTAGCCAGTACGCATCTGAGAAGGTCGGTGGGGGAAGGTATCAACTGTTCCACTGTTTGGACGTCATCATTGCAGACAGCAACATTGCAAAGCCCAGAAAAGTTTGTGGGTTTATTGGGAACCCAAGCAGCTCAGTTGCAGGAATCTCCCTGCAATTTTACAGTTGTCCTGCAGGGACCGAAAGCCTCTGTGGCCAGCGGAAAAGCACCAAGGTGGCAGTGGGAGTAGGAGGATGTCCTGGTTTGAGGTAAAACAGAACTAATTTTCTGTTCAATAATTTTACTTTGCAGCTAAACCTTTTCTAACTAACTGACAGTCCTGCAGGCAGCTTGGTGGCAGGCCAGCTTGTCCCAGGGGCCTCGAAGGAGCTTTCCAAGCTCCAGAGAAATCTAGGATTTAGGAGGATGCAGAAGTTGCGCGTGTTGCACAGGGGCACTTGCACAACGTCCTTGAAGCACATATTATTAGTGGCATTGCAGCTTCCTGCACCTGCTCTGGTGCTCATCAGAGCAGGTGCTGGCTGCTGCTGTTGCTGGTCACAGGGCAGGGGTGGCGGCCCCCAATGGGACAGGGGGCTTCTGCTCCCTGCTGTACCCCTGGGGCAGGTGTCGATGTCATTTTAACTTACAGTAAGAGAAAGAAGCAGCATATTAATGCAAGTGTCAAAATAGTAAAACCCACTGGAGGAAATGGCCTTGATTGCGGAGTAGGAGACAGACCTGGTCTTTTAGGAATTGTATCAACAGGAAAAGAGCACTTTTTTTCATTTCTTCTCTTTTAGAAAGCAAAGGCCAGTAAACTGATTTGGGTCAAAATGTCATAGCCACATCATCTTCTCAATAGGGAAGAACGAAGAATACAGTGCTGTCTGAATTTAAACAAAACACCAATAATAACTGCCAAAAATGTCAAGAAATATATGATTCATCTGCCTTTTGTTTTCATGATCCTCCTCAAGCTGAGGTCTTCATGGGTTTGTCTTTGAATATAAAAGAAACAGATTTGATATGAAAATGGCACATCTGATATTATCTCCTTAATTTATAACAACCAGGTGTTGAATAGTACCTAGAGGATGATCTGTTTTCTTAACTGCTATCATTAAATCAGTAATGTGGGTTACTCTTTTAGGATGATGTTACTTACTTTTGTATTTAACTTTTTGCCAAGATAGTGTTCTAAAGAAGTTGATAAATCATATAATATTATTTTACTTGGCTTTATATATTAAATAAATACGGAGAGAGATTCAGTCTCAAGGAACTTGCAACCTTACCATCAAGATAGGTTGTTACAGAAAATGCAAGGGGAATACAGCTTTATAGGTATTTGGATTTTTTTCCTAAGAAAAAAACCTTGGTTTTCCAAAACTCTCAAACTCAGATTAATAACGTATATTATTTGGGTCACAGCTAGACTGTGAAAACTGAAAATAAAAGAACTGATTGGGTTGGGTTTTTTTTGTGTTCCTGTCCGCCACTCTGCGCACACTGAGTGTGTGCCTGAAAGCGGCAAGTGTAAGAAGAAAGCCACAAAACAGTTCCCCAAACTGCAGTTACTGATATAAGGGTTCCTGAATCTCTAGCGGTACTTCCCATATTTGTTTAGTACTATTTCACTTGATTTTATCTCATTGTAACAATCAAGCTATAGAAAAATAGCTGAGAGTCGTCTTGAAGTGCATTAAATGACATGCTGTTGTTGCATTCCATTCTTCTTACTTGTCTTTTCGTGGGGAAAACATTGAATTTATTAGCCAAAAAAAAAAAAATTTGGTTTTGGCTGTAGTGTGGATATATGTGAGATTAAGTGTTGACCTAAAGAAGTCTAACAAAGCATTTTATAAATTGCTGGTTTGTTCCTTGGTGAAGGCTCTGCAGAAATAAGCTTTTGTTGGTTGTACTTGCAAAACCAAGTCAAGCATGAGCCTCAGGTCTGAGCTTCAAGCAATTTTCTAGAGATACACCTGAGCCACTTAGGGTAAGATGACAAAAAGCTTCTGATGAGAAGAGCTTCTGGGTTGCATGTCTGTATGTACCGGAGTATGAAAGCAGGTTTTAGTTGCAACTTCTTCACAGGACTCTTCGACATCACTTCCTGCTTACTCACTGTAACCTCTCAGCAATGCCGCTCTGGGTCACTTGCCGTCATGGTCTCACCCAATTCCAGTAAGCCAGGTGTAACACTCCAGTACTCCTAAAGGCATTTTTTCCTCATGTGCATGCTGTTGCATCTGGTTTCTGTCGGAAGCTAATAGTGAAGTGCATTTCATTGCTTTTTCTTCTGTTTTCATATGAAGACTATTTCTGAGGTCAAATGCAGTTTAGAAAACCCAGAAGCCTTTAAACTCGCACAGAGGTGGTTCAGCTGGCCTTCCCTTGCTTTGAAGGTGCACCTTTGCATTGTGTGAAAGGTTCTGTTTGCAGTGGAATGCCCAGAGCGATAAAGCAGCTTCCATCTGTGTAGAACAGGCCTTCCAACGACATCTTTACATCTTACAGTTGTGAAGCACGGTCAGACAGCATTCCAGGTAGCATAGCAAGCAGGGGATTGCATTGTCTCCTTGCTCTTAACTGAATCAGTTACAAGGACTAGGAGTTGCAGGGAGTTCCCAAGGGTGAATTTTCACCCAGCTGAGAAAGGATATTCGTCCCTTTTCAAGATTCATCTTAGGGAGAGGGGGCCTGAGAAGAAGATAGTAAAATGGATCCCAGCTCCAAGGAGCTGTGCAAAATGTCATGGGCACCAGTGTGACCCAGCAGTTTGCTAACTGAAGGGAAGAGGAGAGACCTCTTTAGGTCAAACCAGTTCTAGACAGCTATGACCTATGTTAAATTTTATTTTTCTTGATTGAACTCCAAATACACTCTTTTATTAAGGTTAAACTAGGGGGGGGGTTAACCTTAATGTTTCCTTAGTACTGAGAAACACTGCAGAGTGGCTGGCAGCCTGCAGATGTTTCATTCCCCAGCAAGTGGCAATCTGCAGCTGGAGAACTGATCCCCTCTCCATACACCCTCTAGCCACCAAAAGATCAGGAGTTACCTGTGAGTTACCAAAGTCAGTTTTTAAACTAGTTAACACTGACTTTGAGTTTGGGAGAGCTGGGTCTGGGTGGACTTGTTAACCAGAGTGTTCCTCCATAGTGCATGAGCCTGGAGCCACCTCAGGACAGTATCAGAAAAACCCACTTCTCTAATGCTGGATATTCACAGCAAGCCAGAAAAACACCTTTTATAGTTCAGCTGCTGTTCATCAGCCTAGGAGGAGCTGTGCACCCTCATAAAAAGGGGGAAGAATAATCTGGTAAGACATTCTTTCAATCTACTAAGGTTTAGATACGCATTTTTAATCTGCCTATGTGTGTATGTGTCTTAGAAACCATAAGTCTGTTTTCATGTCCTTGCCAAAGCATGAATAATCTCAAGATCTCAACTTCTTCTAGCTCCCTAAATTAAACTTTGTACTTCTGCTACCTAATAACTGCAGAAGAGAATGTTAAATTTGAACAAGCTTTGGGGAGAGAAAAAACAAAACAACTTGTGATTTAGAGGTGGGAGGAGCTGTAGAAATCTTAAAGGCAGAAATTACCAGAATGACTGTTTGGGGGGAATAAGAGTCCTGAGTGATGAACCAAATAGTTCAGGGAACAGATAAAGCCACTGGAGTTCCTGGAGCTTGATGAGTTAAAGTCCATCAACTGTGAGAACAGCTCAGATAACAACCAAGTCTCACAGCCTCTTGCAGCTCTGAGAGAAAAGATGCTGGGTCTTTTGGTGGGGATATAGTGGGCTAGGAAAGACCTGATTTGTAATTACTCACAAACCCCTTGATTACTTGCAAGTCATTTGCCCGTTAAAGCTGAAGGTGTGACCATTAAGAAAGCAGCATGTAAGAAAGAACTAGAAATAGAAAAATAGTATTTCAAGGATGAATAAGGTTCAAAGAACAGACAATAAATATAATCTCTGAATATTGTAAAATGTTTAGTCTTAGCCAGCCTTGCAAGCTTAAAAACTACAAAATAAAAGTTGTTTTATATATATATGTCTAAACTGATTTCCTGATGTGGCCAATTGTCAGCCCTCTGTTCTCCCAAACAACTTGCTTTTGTTATTATTGTAAAGGTATTGGTTGCAATGCCATTCCTAAGGGCTGATCCTTTTTGACACACAGAGCAAGAATTTAGATTGTACAAAGAATACAGTTTATCCTCCTCCCTAGAATTGTGTGCTAATTCTAACAATAGAGTGAGTTTTGTGAAGACTAACAAACCAGGTTGTTAAGGTTAAAACAAGAAGAATGCTTTGAATACTGACCATTTTTTTCTTGACCCACATGCTAGGCTGATATATTCTTCTATTTAAATTCTTTCATCACTGTAATGAATGGTTCGATTGCTGTGCCTCCCATATTGTTACAATGATAAAGATTTTTGCTATTTTAGAAATAACAAATGTATAATAAAGGGATAGAAGAGATTAGGAGATACGTTTGAAATTTGTTATGAGAAGGGTAGTGGCTGTGGACAGCAAGGAATGAGAGGAATCCACTGGGAAATGTTCAGAGTGGCTGGTGTGGAGCTGCTTAGTCATTGCTGAAACACCTGGTGACTTCATGAAGGCACCAGATTAGCTGAAGCTGCTCGAGCTGTTCTGGTTAAAGAGAAGCTTGCCCCTACACTTTTATTGCTACTTCTTCGCTGGGAGTTATGTCCACTGAGAGCTGGTGATTGTTAGTAATGCCTAACTTCTCTCAGTCAAAATGAGCTAAAACAATTGNTTAAAACCTCCCCAAACCAAAATAGTCCTCTGATTGCTTACTTTGACTGTAAGGGGTACTGAGTGCTGCTCGCAGCAGCTGGGCTGGCAGGTCTAAGGGGAGAGACCTGTCCCCCCTGGGGTGCAGTGACACCCGGGTTAGTGCAGTAACCTCTTCAGCTGGCGTAGCTGCAGATGGGAGACACCCTGCATCTGTGGCCGTTAGCTGTCTCGGGGGGTTCAAAGACACTCAGACGCTAATGCTGGCATTTACATCCATTCTGCTAAGCTTGCTACATCTTGCCACAGCTGGCGCTACCTTACGAAACCTCAAGACAGAGAAATCCAGTCCTGAGAACTAATACAAATCAGGTAGCTCAGAGCCCCAAAGAATTATCTGTTCTTACTTGTAAATGTTCCTGGGAAAGAATCGTCTGGTCATCCTCTGAGATATTAATTGGATGTCCAGGGCATTGCAGTAACAGGCATTTTGAGTGCTCCTGCTTGGATCGCTTTTCTATGGAAAGAATTTAAGATCTTGGTTTGCCAGTTCTTCGGAGTCATTTGTTTGTGCTGAACTTGACTCAAAGTCGCCCTATTGGACTGAACTGGAACGAGTCCAAGTCTGCTAAGTTGCAGACCTATGTGTTTGCAGGATCAGGCTTTTCACATTGTAACTGGTCGGTCTCCTTTTAGCTTCACCAAGACATTTCTTTAACTGTAGCAGCAATAAGGAAAAATTGCATTTCTGATGACTTAACCTAGAGAGCACAGATGTTCAATGCCATCCTTCTATGCAAGCAGCTTTTATGGAAACGCTTGCTATGAAGAGAGTATGTTTCCATGCTTTAGGTGGTGTTTGCTTTAGGTGGCTTCATGTGTATCTATCATAAGCTCTTTCTGGGTGAAAGGAAACTTGGTATCTATCGATATTTTCATGTTAAACATTTGTTGTTTCTTCCCTTATGAGCATTTCACTCCATCTCTGTTTACTTGCATCGATACATGGTCAAACATAGTGTTGTGTTTCCCCAGAGGAACACTCAAGTTATGCAAACTGTACCATAGATCTGTCCCCGTGTCCCCCAGCTGCACTGGGTTCTGCACTCATTAGTACCCAAACGAGCTTTGTGCTGGTCTCAAGCCATATTCCCTCTTGAAATTGCTCATGTAGCTTGTCTTACTGGCCCCCAAATGGAAATAATTTCAGTCTACAATTATGTACTGATTTATAGACGAGCACGTGGCTCAGTTTTGTGTGTGCTTTGATTTGGAGGAGTTGCACTTTGGAAATATACTTGTGTGAGGGCTGGGGTGGAGAAAGTGCCTGCAGCAGACTGGGGTGGTGAGATTCTGCTAAGGCAGAGACATACCTGGGGCCTGAGCGGAGGTTGTGTACTCAGGCCATATGGGAGAGCTTTTAAGACCATTATTATTTGTTTGCTAGGGCTGTGCAACTTCCTCTTCCCCTTTGTACATGTTTTTTCTGACATGCTGTCACTGCCTTTATCTATCCTGATACAGAAAGCGAAGAACATGGTATAATTTCCCACCTTCTGCTGTTGAGTTGGTTGTTTAATGAGAGAGAATTGCCCTTGGTTGATGTCAGAGAAGAAGCTGTATCTGCCAAGGTTCTTTGTATAGGAACAAATGTTAACATAAACAGGCTTCCTCACAAATATCCAGGCAGGGCAAATAACCACAGTGGGGGAGAAACA
>VZSZ01007645.1:697160-789041 GCA_013398815.1 Ibidorhyncha struthersii
TTAACAAATTCATTGAAGGGGATGATCTTTCATCTGACATCCAGGAAGACTTCTTATGGTGAGGCATCTTCTTGCATTTCAGCTTTCAGCTAATTCCTCTCTTTTTCGACAGTTGTTTCCGAGCACAAGCCAGTTCTTTGCCTGTGTTGCAAGAGGACCCCATTCCTTCTTGTTTTGTTATGCTTTGGCCTGAAGTAACGAAGTAGCCAGTGGGAATTAGTGTCGTCTTCATTGGTTTATTTTATTAGCTCACAAAACGCAACCTTCCTTGCTAGTATTGCATTTTTCTTCTTTTTCCATGCTTCTGTTGAGCATTTTATGAAGAGCAAGTAGGTGCGAAGCACACTTCATTTCTTCTGGAGAAACTTAGCAGCTTAAAGCCAAGGCCCCAGGTAAGGGGCTGTGATACCTGGGTATCTCTAGGTAATTTAACCTTATGACTTCTGCTAAGCCTTCAGAAGTAGAGCATTCCTTGGCTCTCCAGAGTTAATTGCGTAGCCCAGAGAGGTGGTGGTATTTGGGAAGCGGAGAGGAATGGAAGCCTTTAAAGCTTTAGCATTAGAAGTGTGCAGAGCTGCTGCCTTGAGTCATGTTGCCACGTTCCCCTGGCAGCACTGTCCTCGGTGTTTTCTGCATTTCGCAGCAAGATTCATACACCCGTAACAGGAACAGCCTGTGAGCAGTTTTTCAGTGTTCAGTTTTACATTTAACAGAAGTGTAAAGTTCAGTGCCATGGAATTTCCCTGCTGGGTTGTTAGATGGCTTGGTAGGACTCAAAACCATGCAGCCTGAATTGTAGGCAGAAGCCTTCCTCCCTCAAATGAGTATGTTCAGGGGTTCAGAGCTGTCCTGGCCTCCTCCCATCAAAACTGCAATAGAAGTTCTCCTCTTGGGGTCTGTCATATTTTATTTTAATTCAAAATATTTGAAGGAAAATGTTCTAACAGCATTTACCTTTATAAATATTAGAGTGCTGTGGAAGACAAAATAAAATAAAATAAAAAAAGCATGTGGGCCAGCTCAGGGACTTGTTTCTTTTGAAATAATTGATGCCATAAAATCCCGAACCAAAAGAGGTGGGAGATGTAAGGCATCTGGCAGAGTTTACAGCCCTGGGGGCTCAACGAGAGAAGTACAGCCTGCTGCAAACAAAGGCTGAGTGTTTTGCTGATGTGATTGCAAAACATATGTTTGCCCAGGACTGTTATGATCTTGGGAACAGGCAAGAGGCCAAACTTCTGCAGCAGCATACTTAGTCACACAAATATCTACGAAATGTTAACCTCCTGCCATTTCTCAGTGTAAAGGCCGTAATTACTTTGTTGCTTAAAGAGAAGGTAGAAACTCTTGCATAAGTAACAAGGGGGGAGTGGGGACGTGTTGTCCAAAGAGCTTCTCCGTGCCGGGGAGGGGAGCGGAGCAGAAGGACACCGGNTGGCATTCCCGGGGGCTGGCAGGCACCGGGAAAGAGGGGGCAACCGGGGCGGTCGCGGGGGGAGGACCGCGGCGAGCAGCTGTGCCCCTGCCGCCGCTCCGCCCGCGGGGAGGGATGGAGGGAGGGCCGCCGGTAGGGCCCGCCCCGTCGGCGCTGGGCGGTGCGGCAGAGCCGCGGCGGGGCTGCCGGGGGAGGGCGGCCAGCCCCAGCCCCGCAGGCGCTGGCAGGAGGGTGGCGAGGCCGGGTCCCCAGCACCAGGTACCCGGAGGGTGGCGAGGGGCTGGGGCCGCGGCGGGCGGGCCCCCCCCCCCCCCCCCCCCCCGCTCGACANNNCCCCCCCCACCGCCCCCCCCCCCCCGCCCGCCGGTGCGGCGGTCTCGCTCCGCGGGCGCATCCACAGGGAGAAATCCCCGCTGGAAGGTGGGCGGGGGCCCGGGCAGACCCCCGGCAGCGAGCGGGGCCCGGCTCGGCTGCGGGTGCGGGGAGGCAGGAGCGGTGCTTCCTTGCGGGCTCCTCGCTCGGCCCGTAAAGAGGCCGTTCGGAGCTACCGCAGGGGAACTTTTGGGGATTTGCTGGTCTTTTCTAGCTCCCTGCTAAGGGACGTCCAGCTACTGCCTACAGTGACAATGCAGATGCTGTTGTTCTCCCCATCGCCACCCGGTCGGAGGAGGGCCGCGTACCGCTTGTGTGGGGGGTGGTGGGGTGTCTCTGCTGAGTTTTTAGGCTCATCCAACTAGTTTTTGCCTCTGAATTGCCCGGTATTTATTTGGCTCTTGCACAGACTTAGATTATCCTTTTGGAACAGTGAGGTTGGTCTTGCGATTCTGATAGAGAAGAGCTTGCTGTCATTGTACCCAAATGCAAGTCACTAGCATTATTTTGGACAGGAATTCAGATGCCGCTTTGCATCTCTTTTGTAAGTTTCTTAGTGTCGCCACATTAAGATTTTTCTTTTAAAGGAAATCTTCAAATCCTCAAACTGCTGCGGGTTGCCACAGAAACTATTATGTATTTTTCTGGTTTGTCCAGATCTAGTGCCGCTTGCATACAAATTGCTTTGCTTTGACATAATCCAGCAGTGCAGTCTACATAATGCAAATGGTAACTGTCACGTTTAAACTTGTTTCCTTCTGTGTCACTGATTTATTGGTATTTAAACAGTGTTTACAGCATGGGAATTGCAGACATTCTTTCCAAATCCTTTGCCCTTTAATACTTTTTGTTTTGTTGTACGCATTACTGAACTGGCATCTAGAAAAGCGAGGCACTAGTCATTGAAATTCAGCCTCTTGGTTTCAGTGAGCTCATATCAAAAGTAAATTGGGTTGTGGTCTCTAGGCAGTTGTGTCACAAAACCATTTCAGGAAGAGCTGTTACTGCTGAGGAAGAGTAGGTAGCACTTAGGTGCCTTGAGACTACTGCAGTTGGACCTGCTCTTACTGCTTGGTCCTAGAAGATGACCAGGGAAGAGCTGTTAGAGCTTGAGACTGGGGAGTCTGGTCTTTTATTCCTGCCGGTGTGAACAGGGTGTGTGACCTTGGGTACACGCTCGCTTGCCTTGATTTCTGTCTTGGATCAAGTCACATAAATTAGCTGGGGATGTTTTTAAAATCTGGTATTTCAAAGGGCTTTGAGACTTTCAGAGAAAATACACTTACAGATATTTAAATTAAAATGAAGTCATTTAAGTATTTAAATTCATGTAAGAATAATGTATTCTCTGTGAAATAGAAACAGTTCAACATTTGCTGTGCTCTAATTCCAGGGAAAAGCACTAGGTCTGTGGAACAAAGTGCTTGGTGGCGGAGGGGGAGTGCTGTTTCTCAGTTCTTCAAATCCATGCAAGTGCAGACATGTCGAGTGCTTCAGCTGAATGACAGTCTGAGATACCCAGAAAATGGAACCAGCCCAAAAATTTAGAGGACACGGGCATTTTTGAGATATTTTTTCCTGTCATTTTAACGTGAATCATGGTTTGAGAAAGCCCCGACAATTGCAGCTACTTCTGGATTAGGTAAATGAATAAAACAGGGAAAACTACCAGTTGTGCTTAGCCCCGCATTAAGAAAAGGTGTAGAGTTTGTGGTTTTTTTTTTTTTGTTTTTTTTTTAGTGTTTATAGGTAAAGAATCATACTTAATCGCTACTCTTTGTGTCTTAATCCCTTCATTTCCAAAAGCTACTCGTCTGATAAGGAAACTGCGGTAGCTACTGCGTTTGGCAGAACTGAAAATACGGCTTTTAAGATGAGTATGTATCAGCCTGGTGATAAATAACTTGTCCTGCGAGGCCAGTTGTGCCAGTCATTGTCGTTAAGATCCTAAACAAGGAAACTCCAAATTTGTAGCCTGTCAGTGTCGCCACCAGTGAGGTTTCGCTGTCGGTGACCTTTAAAGGGGAAGCAGGAACCAGAGACAGTGAGTGAAGCAGCAGCAGCACGGGGCCTCTTAGACTGGTAAGTGCCAAAGTCTGCCTTGGAAATGCAGCACAAGCTTCTTGGACACTGAGATGCTTTGGGGCATGTTAGCCTATAGGAGTATAAGGGTCTAAATGGGTATTTTTACTGTCAGCTTCAAATGTATACCATAGTAAACTAAGCTGCATTTGCAGCACTGGCACACTGGGGGGTGGGGGGGTGTTAATTCTACCAAGAGATTGTGTTGGAGAGTTTTTTACCCACGGCTCATTGTGCCTTTCTTAACCCTAAACTTGGATATGAATGCACTTTGATTATGTAAAATGATCACTGGTTGTCTGGGAAAATGTTACCTCTGAAAAAGGTCACCTCAAACTCATTTCCCTTCTCTGGTTCCTTCCTTTAGATTGTTTTATATTGCATTACAGTGTGTGATTTTCATCCAATTTTGTTGGAATCTAGCAGTATTTAGTGCTTAATCAGGACAGATGATTCAAATGAAGATGTTAATCCAAATGTGGTTTAGTGAAGTAAATCAATAATTATATTTTCACTTTGCCGGTGGCTTGTCTGTGATAAAATGTTCTTTTTGCCATTTAGAGGAGGCTTAAGTAAGTATGTAAATAAGTCTGTCTGGGAGATACAACGTTTGATATTGGTACTGACTGTACTTGAGGGGAGCAAAATGACTCACTGTGCTAACACCAGGGAAGCAGTCTGAAGATTGTGGTTCACAGCTAGTGCTCAGCTCATGAATCCTGAGTGACTGAAAATTAAGTTTGGTACCTGTCCCCATACTCATCTGACAGAACTATAATTGAGTTTTGGGAGAGGTTTTGTGATAAGAGGCAGAGCTCTACCTGCCAGGAGCCCATAGTTGGGGAGGAACAGGGATCTGAAAAAGTATTTTAGGCGCACTGTGGAGCAGGAGCTGTGGCTAAGGTTAGGTTCCTGTTCTAGTCTTAATGGCCAGCCCAGCCCAAACCACAGCAGCCCTGCGTCTTGGCTTGTAACTTTGCAGCAGTGCTTCTAGGTGGAACTGCTGATATTTGGTGTCTTCAGAGGTGACTCTTTTTTTCCCCCCTTTACTTATATTTTAAAGAGGTTCAGAACCAAAGTAGGTGATGCTGTGTTACCAACAGAGGCAATGCACATTTTACTTTATTAAAAAACCTTTCTAAGCATTTGCAGTTCAATTTTCCATCTCAAGCTTTTACTTAAATTTGATAGGAATGCTGTTCTTGACAAGACGCTTAAAAAACTTACCTAAAAGTGGGCTTGATTGACAAAGTCTTAAGATACAGACAAGCCATAAATAGAGTGAGTTTATGCCTGCTTGTGGTTTTAGAGTGGTCGTCTTTCCACATATATGCGCATACAGTACAGAGTTTTGATCCGGTTGGCATTGTGGAATTGGACGTACTAAATGGGCCAGACTGGTGAGAGAGAATAGTAGCTGGGAAGTGTATAATTAAGTTTGCAGACTTGTCTCATTAAGTCTTCTGTCTCAGCTCTGAAGAGCTGTTTCTTGGTGTCAATTTGCATGAAACATATTTCCTGGTTGAGAAGCCTCTGAAAAGGCACACAGTCTGATGGTTAGGGCATTAGTCCGTGACTTGAGAGATCCCAGCTCAAGCTGCCAGTCTTTTGTAGCAGCCTCTGTTAGACAGGTAGCTTTTCTGTTTCTCAGGGTTTTTTTTTTCTGAATGGCAGATAATCCACTTACCCTACCTCGCAGGAATGTTGCATGAGTTAAATACATTAGATGAGATGCTCAGATGTGGCAGTGAAGAGGGACGTGTAGATTCAGAAATGGCAGGTATCTGGTGAACACAGTTCCCGTGGAAATAACAATAGTGGCTGTACGAAAATAGGAGTTACATTACATAAGGGGAAAGAGGAGGCTTTTCTGTGATTTCTGAGGTCAACTCCACCAGCGTGGCGATACGGCATTTACATGGCTAAAGTCTTGCTTCTCTGTCAAGGTGCATCTGGGAGGTGAGCAGTGGAGTGGATTGCCCACCTCCCCCATTAGCTGTGAGCTGCTGGGTCTTGACGGTGAAATCTGTTCCACCCTTGGTGCTCGGCTTTGCAGCCATCTGAGTTTTATGTTCTGTCTTTGAAGATGGAATGCCTCTGATGCATTATTATTATTATGTATTATTTGTACCTAAAGCCTCAGTTGTGGTTGGCTTTCTGCTGAGCTTGGAACTGTATTCAGCTGCAGAGTTTCTCGACTGAATGAAAGTGGTGTGGCAAGGTTAACAAAGAGGAGGAGAGAAGCCAGGAGAAGCTTAATGCAGAAAACGTGGCACTAAGTAGGTCACTTTGGTGCATCATGGAGCACAGAAATATGTTCAAAACGAAGGGAAGATAGTCTGGGACCGTTTTGAGAATTATTACTGTGTTGCCTATATAGTATTTGAAATGTTGGTATACAGGGAGCACCCGGAGATGCCTGCTGTTTCTCAGGTACTAGGAGAACTGGATTAAATGCTGCTTCTGGAAGAAAAGAGGGGCAAACAGTTTTTAAAAGGTCTGCTGTAGCTTGTAATTGAAGAGTAACAATTTTCAGATTTTCAATGGGTCAGAATTTATCCAGCTCTCATGATCGTGGTAACCATGCACCGATGACAACAAGCTTATTTCTGTTCTCAGCACGCTCTGGAAGAAACATATTTACCCCCATTTTGCAGATTGGAAACTGAGGCTGATCTTCACAAATCCTTTGCAATGTCTCTGTCAGAACAGAGGCTGGAACCCGGGCTGCTCAAGTAGTAGCCTGGTGCTGTGATTTCAGGGGGATGTTTTCTCTCCTGAGCAACTTCTTCAATTCCCAGAAAAACCTTCCTGAGTCACTTTGCAGAGAGTTTTTTACTGAAGTGTTGTCATTAAGCAGTGTAATCTTAGCAGTTTGACCTCTGCATGTTTTTAAAAAAAAAAAAAAAGGCAAAGCGTATTGATACTGATGTATTTTAGATTGTGAGGCAAAACATGTTAGCAGCTTGCTGATCTCAGGTTCAGAAATCTTGGGGTTTTTTATTCCTGTAACTGTTCTGGGAAAGGGGAAGACTGAAACGTAGTTGTTCAAGGATTAAACTAAAAGGTATTTCTCTTGGAGTGCTGGAGTTGGCAGACAACTGCAGACATCTGCTAAGTTAAATGATGCGTAGAGGCTTTTTTTTCTTGCTGTCATTTGGATGCAAGATGTTTCTCTAATTTACTAGGGTAGTAGTAGCTGAGATAAGAAGCTGTGGTAGAACTTTGAGTAGAGAAGGTGTTTTTAAGATACAAATTCCACCCTGCAAGTGGCATTGCTGGAGACTTGGCTGACAGGCAAAATTTGTTTGTGAATGTTGGGACCCTCAGCAGGAGAAACCTACATCGCAAATTTTACTGTCGCGGGGAAAATGTAAAAGACTAGTGTAAGAGCTCCCGTTTGATCTTGCTTTAACCAAATAGGACTTGAGAAATGAAGGCATCTGACTTAGGGTTTAAGGAGACCGTCAGAGTCTTATGGGCTTTGGTAGTTCTGAGTTAGACCTGTGCTGATTGTTTCTGGCTTTTTGAAGCTGTTTTTTAATCTTAGGGGAAAGTTCAGGGAACAGTAACTGATTAATAAAATTGCTTCTCGTACAATGAACTTGTGCAAATAGAAACCTCAGCTAAAGACAGAAAAAGTACAATAGTAAGTGAGACCAGTATTGCTTGTTTATAACAATTATGTGGGGAAATTATGTGGGGAAAATGTAGCAAAGCTTAAAACTGAATTTGGCAAATATCTTTTAGGGGCTCCATTTGCTCTTGAGGTCTAAACCAGCTGAAAGTACTCCTCTGTCCTGTCTAGCCTGAACTGGCTCAATATTCGGTATTTATTTATCTATCTAAACTCAGCTGAGAACCTGGATGGAGTTTGTATCATCAGAAAAGGAGTGGTTTAGGCTATGGGATGGAGGCAATGGATGTGTTTTAAAGGCAGGGCAGAGGGAACAGGTAAGAGCCCAAACCATTAGTTTATATATAGCCTAGTGTTTAGCACTCAGCTCCATCCCCAGCTTTAATCCCAGGTCTCTCTCTGTCTGCAAGAGCACCATGCCGTTGGGAGCTGCTTTGGGTGTCAGGGCTCCCATTTTTTCCAGGGAAGCCGTGCCACTGGCCACGGAGTAATCCCCTCAGGAGAGCTGGCTTGCACTGCGTGCTGCGCACACGAAGGAGGAACGAGCCTCTGTAGCGATGCGCTTCCCAGCTGCGAAGGTGGGCAGGTGGGAATGTGCGAGGTGAGGCTGTCCCCCACGTCGGTGCGTGCCCCGTGGACCCTGCTGTGCCTTCGCTGAGGGCTGCTCCGTGCCAAATGCAGAAACTGCCCTTGAACCCATGGCTCCCACCCTTCCTAAGGGAATGGTTTAACAGGCAGGACACAAACGCACCCGTCTCTTATGCAACTTGGTCCTTGGCTGCAGAAAGGACCCGGGGTGCTGTAGGTCTGGCAGGGAAGTACATCTAGCTGAGGGGAGAGGGCAAGTAGTGAACTGCTGGGGGGGGTATCCAGCCTCCCTCTTACCTGCAAGGCAGCTTACCCACAGAAGCACGTGCGAGGATGTGGCTGCCGCTGTTCTGATTGAGCAAAGTCCCCTCTCTCTCTCCCTTCCTCCCTCCCAGTGTGAATAGCTATTTATCCCATCTTGAAAAGAAAGCAGATGTAAATGTAGATCAGGTACTTTCAGCAGTCTAAGAGCTCTTTGAGGTTGGGAAAAGAAATCTGATTAGGGTTACAGCTGTTTCATTTCCTGACAGATGCACAGTGTGTTATGTGCTGGCGTACTGCGGATGTACACACACACATCAGTCTCGTTTTGTATCAGTGGCATAACCACACAGCAGCCGGCGATGTACTGAACTCCTTGTCCTGGACACCCTGCCAAAATATGCTTTATGCAGAATTTTCTGTGAACCAGGTTGTAGAGCGTGTTTGCATATAAATTTGTGTGCGTTGTCTTCGGTTGGCAGGGCCTTTGTTGTTGAGTTTTTTGTTGCTGGAGCGGGACATAAACAAGCGTGGCTAATTATAAAGCACTTGTATAAAAAATGGTTTGCATTTGTACAAATGGTACTAGTAAAAGTACCCGTGCAAGAGTACCACGAGTACCCAAATAAGCCCAGCTCTGAATGGAGAATTCTTTCCTTTCTTGCAACCACAGCTAAAAAGCTGTTTATAACTAAGTGCTGAGATGGTGTAACTTTCTTTTCTAGGAACTTGGAATAAGAATTCCTAGACCACTGGGACACGGACCAAGCAGATTCATCCCCGAGAAGGAGGTGTGGTACTGTACTGTTTTCAAGTACACAGTGAACTTTATGCTTTTAAGGAACAGCCTTTTAGTAGTAACCCACATTTGGTTTCAGGACAGCTGCTGAGCTGCAAAACATTTTCAGTCGTGATCACATTCAGTCCCGGTGAGGCTTTGGCCCCAGCTCCAGTGTACAGGAGCGGTGAGAGCCCTGGGGAGCTTTGAAATAGTTATGACCCCTCCTTCACTGCTATCTAGCATAAGAGAAACCCAATACTGTTTTGTGTAAGAGAGTCTGTTTCCTTGTGAACATCCGGATGTAATTTCCTACTGGTCCACAAGGCACCTGCCCCCCTGCTCCGGGGTTACTTTTTCTTGAGCTGCCTCTACCATTCTGAATAATCTGAGAAGCTTCAAAGTGCTGTGGCTGAGCATTTCTGGTGCTTCTCTCCTGATCGTCTGGTAAGAGAATTTGGAGCAGAGGAGAAGTTAGTAATATGCCTGTGGTTTTCCAGGAATTTTAGAGCCTTAAGCTTTGATTTCCTTTTTTGTCTCTCTCTTGCCATCTTAGCAAGCTTTTTACTTCTTTTCCTCTTTTTTCCTCGGTGGAAATAATTATTAAATTACCTTGTTGTTATAATAAACTGAGTTAGATCAGTTTGGGGCATTTGAGAAGGTGAAGGTGAGACAGTTAAAAATGAGGAGTCAGTGTTGTACAAGGGAAAGCATAAAGGCAAAAAATCTCCTTTTGCTGTTACAACCATTTGTGATCTCCTAAATGAGAGGTATTAAAGGGATTTTATGTGCCTTGCCTTATGTGCACTGATTTATTGCTATTAATAGATTTACAATATAATTCCTTTCACTGGGGCCTCTGGGTGCTGTGGTAATATATTTATTTACTATTTTATTGGTACTTCTTAGACAATATGGCTAATTGCTCTTTCCGTTCAATCAGACGATTCAAGTGGGAAACGAAGACGCCATGATGCACGCGCTGTTTGCAGATTCTTTTGCTACACTGGGCCGATTGGACAATGTTACCTTGGTGATGGTTTTCCACCCACAGTATCTTGAAAGCTTTCTAAAAACTCAGCACTATCTACTGCAAATGGACGGTCCACTCCCGCTTCATTACCGACACTACATCGGGATAATGGTATGCTGGAACATAAAACAGCAAGCAGAAACAGCCGCTTTGGCAACAGTCTCTGCCCTTGTTTAATAGCAGTTATTGCTGTGTTTTGCAGTTTCTAGTCGGAGAGGCGTTTCATCAGGAGCTAAGGGGAAAAGCAGAGTAGGTTGGTTTGTGTCTGGTTTACAAATTGTTTCATAAGACCAGTACTTTATGTTCATAGTTTCGGTAGGACTGTGAGAAAGAGGGGGAAAAGATCTGTTATAAAATAAGACAATTGTTTATTTTTGGTTTCCTTAGTATCTCAGAAACTGTTTTTCAAGAAAGCTTGTTTGTGTGTGTGTCCTGTCGAAGGCACCTCCCTCTAACTCAATAGTCCCATCATCTGTTTCTGAATCTCTAAATTCTAAGCAAGTTCTCTGCCAGAAGCAGTTGATTTCATGATTTCCAATCTGCGAGTGCAATGATTTTTGTCTGCTGAAGTTGAACTAAAGCTTTGGGCTGCATCTTAATTTGATGGGGAAAGTATTAGTGGAGACATTCAAAACCCACCTGGACGCTGTCCTGTGCAACCTGTTGTAGGTGACCCTGCTCTGGCGGGGGGGGTGGACTAGATGATCTCCAGAGGTCCCTTCCAACCCTGACCATTCTGTGATTCTGTGTGATTCTGTGAATAAATGACACTAGGTCTGTTCTTTGCTGAAAAGCCACCCTTAGTCTCTCTAGACGTGTTCTAAAACCTGCTTTTGTTTTAGCTGGTAAAGATTCACCCAGAGGCAGCCTTGCTTCTTCCCTGCTAGACAGCACTACGCAGTATAGATTACTTGCTTCAGGACATACAATAAATCTGTTCCTGTACTTCTCCCTGGATATAGGCATGTTGCATCTGTAGCCAGCATAGTTATAAAGTCCACGAGTGAAGAATACTTATGTTGTGAGAACACTAATCAAAACAGGCTGATGCGTTAATCTCAGGGTTTGGTTTTTTTTTTCACTTTAGCCTTTGATCACTGGAAGTCTTATTCTTGAATATTTTGAGGAAATGATGACTTACGTTTTTTGTCATAAAGCACTAGCTTACTGTAATTGTTTTCTGTATCATGACTGTGTTTTCCTTTCTAGGCTGCAGCACGGCATCAGTGCTCTTACCTCGTTAACCTCCATGTGAATGACTTCCTTCATGTCGGTGGAGACCCTAAATGGTTGAATGGTCTGGAAAATGCACCTCAAAAACTGCAAAATTTAGGAGAACTGAACAAAATGTTGGCTCACCGACCCTGGCTTATCACCAAGGAACATATCGAGGTAAATCTTTCATGGAGTAATGTGAGTGTACCCTTATTTTTCAGTAAGGCAATCACAGATCCTTAGGGTTAAGAGCCAGACAGGGTGAAAGATGTTCTGTGTTACTGGCTTTCACTTCCGCATTATGTCACTGTGATATTGCATGATGTAATATCACTTGTGCCCTTGTAAAACTAACATCATAACTGGTCTTGAATGACTATCAAATTTAATTGAAAACACACTGACGTTTCAGAGTTGTCATGTCGGAATTCTGTTGGTGCGATGAGGATGCGCTCAGATGTGCCCTTCCTTAAGTGGTGTGCATTCAGCAGCCAGAACCCCCTGAGCACTTCTGAGATGCTGCCAGAGGTTGGGCTGGACACCCCTCACCACGTTCTTGTCTTGATTGCTGCTGATTCACGTGCTTAGTTTTCAGGCTGGGTTGGAGGGAGCAGGCTGGCAGAGCAGCCCAGGTGGTGGTACAAGCCAGCCAGGACTGCAGCACCAACGAGCCACCAAGCGGCTGCTTCTGCTGCCCTCTCCTCTGAGGGCTGCCCGGATCAGCCGGTCTCCAGAGTTTGTGCAGCGGGTGTGCAGCGCTGGCAGCTCTCACAGCAGGGGCAGCCTGGCCCTGGTGACTGCAGCAACTCCTCCTCCTCTGCTCGTCTCTTTACCCTTAGCGAGGGGGAAGCGGGTGGTGGGACTCTCTCGGCACCATCTGCCAGGTTGGAGAGGTGGCGGCAGGTCTTGCTGGGAGACAGGACCCTGAGCTGTGGGCGAGGGCGCATGTTCTGCCGGGTGGCCCCGGACCTCCCACACTTTCCTGCTTGAAGGGGAAGTTGGGGTTTGAAATGTAGAGCATTCCACCCACAGGGACAAGATGGAGGGAGCCCGGCCTTCATGCCGGGTTTTTACGCAGCTGATCTGCAAGGAGTTGCTAGGGTTTTCTGAGGTTGTAAAGACCAGTTGAAGAAACATGCGACTGTTGTGGTTGCATCTTCATCAGAGGTGTGAAATTTCAGTGCAAGTCGGTCTGGCCTTGGTACAAACCAGGTGGCGCAAAATAGAAACCTCAGCTGAGTCAATAGCTGAGGGCCAGAGAGGGGAGAGAAGTCATCTCCTGTGGGGCTTAACCACGAGTCTGTGGCTGGCAGGTCACCTGGTAACAGGACAGCGAGCACGCTAAAGGCAGCAGAGAGTTAGGAAGCAATTGTGGGCGTCAGAAAAATAATTTTATCCTGTAAAGAAATGTGTTGATAAACCACATTAAGGTGGGATCATCTGAACGACTTCTTAAAATCAATACTTTTGCCTTGCATTATTTTTAAAGCAACTTTTGAAGACTGAAGAGAACAGCTGGTCCCTGGCGGAGCTGATCCACGCGGTCGTTCTCCTTACACACTACCACTCCCTTGCTTCCTTCACATTTGGTTGTGGAATCAGCCCGGAGATCGACTGTGAAGGGGGTCACACCTTCCGGCCCCCTTCCGTCAGCAACTATTGCATATGTGATATTACAAATGGTTACCACGGGGTGGACGAAATTCATGCCAGCCCAACTGGAAGTATTCCAGTAAGTATCTGTCTGAACAAACAGCCTCTTTCAATTTTTCCTTGTAAATGTAATACGCGGAGGATGCCCGTCCCTTTTCATTCAGTGAGAGTGGGATTGATTAGCCTAATCTAGACGAGGGTTTCCCAGTTGAAAAGATATATTTAGGAGAAGCTGACGTGACACTGGTAAGCTGGGGGAAGCTACCGAAGGGAGAGACAAAGATACAATCTCTCGCTCGTCTGTTTTTCTGGTCTCTCGTCATTCATATTGGCAAGCTGAGACGACTCCTGGCCTCAGCTAGTGCATGATAGGTGTCCTGAGCAGCAGTGGCCATAAATGCTTTTTTTCATGGGTGTAGTGGAAAGTTGGCTTTTCCTTTGAATCCAGTCTTTGTTGCCTTGATTTTTTTGTGATACATCACACAACAGATCATTCACAATTTTCTGACGCTGTTTCTAAAACAGTGTTTCCTGCCTGCAGCACTTATGCTCGCTGATCTGTACGTGCTTCCACTTAGTGAAAAGCATGATGTGAACTAAGCATTGGTGTGACATTTAAATTTTGTCTGATAGAGCTCACTGGTTCTCTCAAGGAGCAAACCGACTGCAAAAGGCAGAGAGGAAAGGGGCAGAACAGTATAAATTGAAGATAACATTATTTTGCTTTGTGCTGATGGATTTTTACCAGACCAGATATTGACTTAATCATGCGTTGTGGTGTTAAAACAGCTCTTGTGCAATAAGATTTTCTTGCACTAGCTTTCCTTTGAGGCTTCATTAAATCTGCATTTACACTCGCTCTTTTTCCTTCGATACGTTTCTTCTGTGTGAGCAGAGAAGGGGGAAAGTACAGTTGGGTAGTAAATTGTGGTTACTTCCTCTATTAGAATTTCTGTTACAGCTCCTTGGTTTTCAGTTGTTAAACACTTAGATTAAGTAAGAGAAATTAATTTTAGTGTGAGAACCACTTGTTCCAAAAAGCTGTGATTCTTAAAATATGCTAAAAATACCAGGGATCTAATTGAGAAAAGATGATGACTAACTGTGAACTGTTGGGTCAGCACAGATTCTTTCAAGAACTGTTTTCCTCGAAAAAATCAGTATTTAAGGATGTAAATGAAGGACATAGCTTGCATTTAATTTTTCTGGCTCGACGATTTCTGCCATCGCTGTCAGTTCTCGTTACATGGAAATGAAATGTTTTTCTCTCCTTTTCAAGTCTACAGAGTCTGTCTGTGAAGTTGAAGCTCTTATGGAGAAAATGAAGCAGCTACAGGAGTGCAGAGATGAAGAGGAAGCCAGCCAAGAAGAGATGGCGACACGGTTTGAAAGAGAGAAGAGAGAAAGCATGTTCGTGTGTTCTTCAGGTAGAACAGATGTAGTGTGTGCATATATATTTGTTTAGACTTTTCCAAATCACTTGAAGAAATACTTACTACCCCAAAAGGGGAAAACAAGTGTTATGAGGTGTCTGAAAAACATTATCAGTTCTTTGAAGGGATCAAGATTAGGGGGGACTCATTTTCTTCCAGGAACACTTAAAAGCAAAGTAGGGCCAAGATTTGTGCCTTCGCTCAAACGCACCATAATACTCACTACGTTTAATAGAAATTTCCAACAGAAATGGAATCTCTCTCTTGAGAGATTTAAAAGTATCACAAGAGATTTAAGTATCTCACAAGACATTGTAAAAAGAAGTCCTTAACAAACTTTGACATTTAAGTGTATGAAACATTACTTTTCAGATGACTGAGATAATACTTAACCTGGTACAAGCTTAGGGTTCTTGTGGGCTCTTCAACAGTTTCCTCTAAAATAAACCTGGCGTGGACATCTTAGAGGTCTCTTTTTTAATAAGATCTCTGTTCCAGAACAGATTTTCCCTTGACATTTTTACCCACCCCTTGAATTAGGAGCAAAGTGTCCCCTAGGCTTAGGGGACAGAGTGAAGACTGGTACACAAAAGAAGGGAGAAATAGATATTTGTCTACAACAAAGAATCCAAGTGTTTTTCGTGGAGTTGCCTCTAAAAACCATAGTTGCAGTCACACTGAGCTGTACCAAAGAATTTTAACACAGGTAGTCCAGTGAAACTGTGTGTTTATCTAGAAAGCACAGAGACTGTCATTCTTCTGCAAGAGTTCTGCTAGTCCACTTCCAATTTTTTCATACTGAAATTGTGTGAAATTCTGTTTGAAATTAACAGAAGATGAAGAATCGGCACCAACAAGAGACGTGTCTCGTCACTTTGAGGATACCAGCTATGGTTACAAAGACTTCTCCAGACATGGAATGCACGTGCCCACCTTTCGCGTTCAGGTAACGAGGCTGGGGGCTGCTATCAGGAGGCTTAGCGCAACATCGGTTAGTTGTGCCAGGTACCAAACCTGGAAGTTGCTGTGCTGTAACTTACTGCCCCATGGAGGAGAAGGCTTAAAGCAAGCACATGAGCAACCCTCCCCTGCCTCGCCCCGCGTTAGCTGCCCTGAGATAAATCACGTTCAAGCACTTGGCCTTCACGAGTTCATTTTTGAAATGCTCCATTCTGCATTTTTCCTTATTCTAAGGATTATTCCTGGGAAGACCATGGCTATTCCTTGGTTAATCGTCTTTACCCAGATGTGGGACAACTACTTGATGAGAAGTTTCATATTGCTTATAATCTGACTTACAACACAATGGCCATGCACAAAGACGTGGATACCTCAATGCTAAGACGAGCTATTTGGAACTATATTCATTGTATGTTTGGAATAAGGTCAGTTTTGCTACTTTTGTTCAAGTACATCAGACTCGTTAGCCCTCGGGTTGGTTTTTCTTTCTCAGATTGAAGCAAAGCTATTTATTAAGCAAACGTGCATGTATTTTTAAACGTATTTTTATTTATGGGAAGGGCTGGTAATGGTACAAATTACACAATAGTTTATTTTGCTGTAGACACAGTGCAAGTAAAGTATCTGGTTCTTGAAAATGAAAGTGTTTTCTCTTTCAATTCTGAACAGATACGATGATTATGACTATGGCGAAATTAATCAGTTGTTGGACCGCAGCTTTAAAGTTTATATCAAGACTGTGGTTTGCACTCCTGAAAAGACCACAAAAAGAATGTATGATAGCTTCTGGAGGCAGTTTGAACACTCTGAGAAGGTAAGAGTTTGCACGTGTGCTGAGGGACACGGGCGGTAGCTGCGTTTGCCACACTAACAGCCACAGCAACCCAGCTGGTGCTCAGGCTTCAGCTGCTGCTACCGGGATTCTGCTCGCGTTCAGTAAATTCATTAGGAGGTGTGGTACTTCCCAGCCTGAAATAATTTTTGTTTTCCGACTGCGTGTTTGCTTGCTGACAGCTGGCATGGGCTGTGCGAGCTCTGAACTGTACGGGGAGGTCAGACACGCAAATGGCACAGCTTCAGTGCGACTGTGGCTTTCTCCTCCACTGTCGGCCGGCACTGCCTGTGTCCCAGGGAGGTGGGGAAGCGATGGGAGATCCATCCCTTGGCCTCAGACCCAGAGCAGCTTGTTCACTGGCCAAGGTCTTTATAGTCCTACGGTCATTCTTAGTGCGAACGGCCCCAAAGCACTTACTTCGTGTTAAAACCTAAAGTCCTGCTGCTGGTTTACAGTCTGACTTGTACCCCCCAGTACTATTTCTTGCTGTTAACTCAGGGATGTCTGGTCCATCAAGTTCACATTGTCCACTTTTTCTTTGGAAAAATATTTCTAGGTGCCACTTGAAATGCATGCCGATACAGTGCTGAAACATAAATGTGCCTTAATCAGTGTTCATATCATCAGAGGCTCTATTTCTTGCTAAACCCTTTGTGAAAGTAGTTTAGAGATACCCAGTTATAATAGGGGTACTAAAACTACAGTGATGTAAGGTTGTTCAAGTGGAATCATAGAATGGGTTAGAGTTGGAAGGGACCTTAAAGATCATCTAGTTCCAACCCCCCCTGCCATGGGCAGGGACGTGTTTATTTTGGTTAGACTAATGGAGAGAGACTTTTCAAGCACACAAATCCTGCTTTAAAGCCCAAAACTTTGCATCTCCATAAGCATCAGCATCCAAGGATCGTACGTGTACATGTCACTGAATGCAATTGCCATCCTCCCTCATGGAAATCACGCAAAAGAAACCAAACAGCCGTTACAGGCCAGAGCAAGCTGACAGCCAACCCGCTGTCAGTGAGAGAATACTTTTCACCCCCTCCCCCACATAGTTTCTGATCTCATCCTCAAAGAAATGCAGTAAAGGCACTGAGGAGATGAGCTGGGGAGCAAAAACTCTTACCTTCAGTAGCTGCTGAAGACCTCCGCCTCAGCACACACAATAATTTTATGACATGTTGCCATTCTTCTTGTGCTTTGCCTCAGCTAACCACTCCATGTCATCCAGGTGATAATTACCTGTGTGTTTCTCTCTGTCCCACAGGGGCAAACGACCTTATCACTTCTTCCTTTGCTAACAACCCCCTCTGCTCCACAGGTACCAACCACCCTTTTGCCTTTAACTAACCGATCAACTTAATTAAGCTAAATTTGAACAATTATTTTCAAGCTGCGCATAGTCTGCTGCTGAAGAAGGGCTTGTGTGCTTGAAAGCTTGTCCGTTTTTTTCCCAGCTAAACCAGTTGGTCTACTACAGGGTGACTGGCCGCCTCTTCCTCCGAACCTGGCCCTGCTTGGCTGTACCTGCGACCCTCGTGCAGGTGCTGCCGTGCCTCGTGCAGCGCTTGTTTGACCTTCCCTCCCTCAGCAAACCTTACAGATAGAACTGGGTAGCTCAAACACGAAGTGCTCCCCTGCTGCTTTTGCAAACATTAGTAACAAAACCCACAGCCCCGCAGACTTCCTTTCACTGCAGTACGTTATTGTGAGCGCGCCTTTAAAGCGTACCACCTTCTCTTTCCCGAAGGTCCATGTAAATTTGCTTCTGGTAGAAGCTCGGATGCAAGCCGAACTACTTTATGCTCTGAGAGCTATTACGCGCTATATGACCTGATGTCTCTGGCTGCCTGTCGACGTTGGAATGTTCTGCAGCTGCAGTATGGCAGAGGAAGATACGAAGCCTCAGGACCAACGGTAGCTATAAGTTAAGATGCCCATTGTGCCATAACTCCTTTAGTTTCAGCTATTTCCGTGTTTGGAATATCGCTGCTGCCACTCGGCAGTGAACGCTTGGCAGTTGAAAAGACAGGGTTGTGCAGAAGTGCTGCCTGCTCATGGTATTTTGGCTTTAGACAGCACGGGACACTCTATGAACTTGTGGCAATATAGCAAATGATAGATATATAGATCTTGTGTTAAGGCAAATACTACGGGAGTTGGAGCGTGACAAGAAGTGGGACTTGATGACATTTGCTTTCCCTACGAGAATAATTTTAGAAAAATCTTGATGCTGCTATTTGTGCTGGTGGAGTGAACAGACGCAGGCTGTTCCAGTTAAGCTAAAAGTGAAAGTGAGCACTGCTATTGTCTGAGCCTTTATTGTGTGTGGTTTCAAAAAAAGCCTTGTTATTTAGGTATTTTTTTTTTTAATCAGAACTAAACCTCTTCTGTCCACACTGATAATTTGAAAGATAGCAGTCAATTTTCTCAAATAGTTTAGCCTTAAAATGCTACAGGACATTTGTTCAGCATTATTTGGTGAGCTCCAAAGTGCAATGGTCTTCCTATGGAAAGAAGAGGACAGGAGTCCTCCGAGCTTTTGAGAGATCTGACTACATGAAGTGTCGAGTAGCTTCTTGTCCTGTTTTTCAAGAATGAACCAATATCCGTTCATGAGCTGGGACAAGGTGTGGGAATGTTCTTCTAGACTGCCAAACAGTCCTACTGTATTACGTGCCCAACGCTGGTCTTACTGATTTTTGCAGTTGCTTAAATAACTAGGCTAAAAAACATCTATTTTTAGTAAATCAGAACATGATTAAAATGCTGACGTTTAATATACAGTGGTTTTGGAGAACACATGAATACTTTTGTATGAGTGTGAATTGCTTTTTAAATTTGTCAGTATTATTGGTATTTTTTAAATAAAGGTAACAACTTTTTCTCTTGGTGTTTTTGTGTGGTTTCACTTTACGCTTCTGTTCTTACTGGTTTACTTACTGGTTCAAAGACTGTTTTAAAATGTTTGAAACAGTAGCTGAGCAAACATACTTAAAATGACAAACCGTGACTTTCAACCAAGTCTAAAATGATGGGAGAAAACCAAGTTTAAAAAAATAGATTTAGATCATCACTAAAATGATAGTGGGAACACCTCTCATATACTCCTGATGTTTTCATCCTTCCCCTACTCCTCCATCCTCCCTTCACGTATACTCTGTTGTATAGGGTTTTCTCTTTCCTCACAGGTAATGGCTGTGATATGATTGGTGATTCCAACTGTATGTTTACATAATCACTTATTTTCAATGACTAGGTCTAAATGTTATTTTGAGAGTTAAACCAATTTTAAAATCCTCCGGTAGTGAACTTAGTTCCAGATTAGGCTGCTGATTTGCAAAGGCTGGTGCCAAAAGGATGTCTGGCATCAGAAGGACAGCCAGGTCTGCGCAGTCAGACTGAGGAATGTATGGCAAGAGGCACTGGGAGGGGGATTTGCTACAAGGGAGCGACGAACTCTTTCGGCCACACTCCCTACAGCTGCCTGTCACAGGGGTTACAGTGCACTCAGGTGTAGAAACTCCTACCTGCTTACAAGAAGGTAGGAGCCCTGTTTGTAAGGCAAGGAAAGAAATGGATTTTCCCAAGCCCCCAGGTAGATTTAAATTAGGATTTCTGTCCCCTGGCCTGCTTCTCAGTTAGCTCAGACTGGTTTCTCTTACTACAGAACATTCTGAGAATAGTTTTAAGCTTACAGTCCAAGAAGGTAAAATATCTAAAAAGATGTAGGGGAGAAAGATTAATAAACTGTCAAAAATTGTGACTAACAGGAAGCATCTGCTACTTCCTCTTAACTAAAAATACAGGATTTTTAATGTTCCAAAAACAGAGCAAAACTTTCCTGTCTAAGGGCCTATCATAAAGCTAAGCTATGCCTAAGGACACAGAGGAAGCGTCCTTCCAGTCTGTAAATGGAGTTTCTGCAGCACCTGATTCTCCTGCTACTTTTTGGGGGGTCAAAGGTAGACATTAAATTTTCCAAGAAGCCTGAACTGGCCATTTCCATCCCACACTCTCCAGACACGTGCAGGTACCTGCAGGCACTCTCTCCCTTTTCAAGCGGTAAACACTGCAGAGTCTGTGTGTGTTAGTGGCTTCATACAGTCACATTTTCAAACAGAGCACTAACCACAACACCCAGACAATCCTGACTACACACAAAGGTACTGACCTTGGAGAAAAGGCCTGAAAACATTTGGGGATTTTCCATTAGCAATTCTGAGATGTTTGTGGTCCTAAGTAGAAGCAAGCAAGCAAGGCTGTTCAACACAGCGCCAACGGAGGACATCGGTGGGGTTAGTCTTTAAAAACAGGACAATGGTTAAGGCACCAGATGCTCCATGGAAGTGGAAAGTGACGATAGCTGCACAGAGCAGCAGCTGTGCATGATGCCAGGGCACGAGGGACAAGCCACAGCACTGCCCCCGTCACTGGCAGGTGTGAGCTGCCCTCCTCGGCTGCAGGCACTAACAGTACTGGCAACTCACCCCAAAAGACCACGTGGGCTGGGGATCCTGTCCAAAAGGCCAGGCAACGCGTGGAAGGAGACTGACTGCACCGGCACGAGTGAAGGGAACTAAACGGCTGGCTGCTGCGTGGGCCCAGGTAGGGCACTATTAAAAAAAAACAAAACAAACACACACAGGATTTTCTTTTGAGTCTGTGCTTAGAGGAGCGTGGCAGAGCCATCTGCCCTGCCAGCAGCAATTAACAGCCTGCTTAATCCCCAGCAACCCTTGCCTTTGCAGCTTCTTTGTAGGTTCCGTTCAAAACTTTGTGCACATGTGTGCACACACATCCCACACCAGATCAAAAAAAAAAACAAAAAACACGGCAGCATGACAGAGGCCAAGGATTTGGTCGCTAAACAGGAATGGGCTCCTAAAGTCAGAAGAGAGCTTCTGCATTGAGTTTTGTGGCAGAGACACCCAAATGGTAGAAGGAGCCACAAGAACACATCAGAAATTTAGCATTTTGGGGCTTGTTCTTGTTACCCACAAGTTCTGTTCAGAAAAAGACATGGGCCCGTGCAGCTCCACGGGAGCCACTGCTGGGTTTTGCTGTTCAGTGCTTGCCCTCACTGCCCTACCCAGCACCTCTGAATCATGGAGTTGTACAGGATGGAAGGGAGCTTTAAGATCATCAAGTCCAACCCTCAACAATGCCTCTTCTTGAGGCAGGCGTAGGCCAAATGCTAAACATGAGACCAAAGCTCACACACAGCGGCTGCCACAGCCTTGTGCTCCACTGCGGAATACCCAAATTTGCCCTGTGCTACAGGACACACTACAGAGCGCTCCAGGCCCCTGTTTACCGTTTGGTCAGTAATGACTGACATAACTAGCATTTTCTTTGAACGAATCTTAATTGCCTACATATTCACCTTGACTCGAGCAAAACCTCGGTTTCAGGCTGCCTTCTGACAGATAGTGCTTGTCAATCCTGATTAGACCCGCTGACAGGACTTGGCCACAAGGCCTTTTCCACTGCATCCCCACCCTGCGTTACACAGCTGGCGTTTGCCTGCCTTTGGCCTTGGATGCGAACACCAAGAACAAATGCTTCCAGCTCCCTCCCCACAGGGGAGTACTTACCCATCAGCCTTTCTTAAATTACCCCAGAAAGCAAATCCATTCTTTTTTTCCATGAAACAAATAGGTCATTGACGCCATTTACCTTCCCCTCAACTTCAGCTACAATTAAAATGGCAAAAGAAGGAATGATAATTGAGATCTTTCCGAGCTCAGCAGAGCTGTTGTTGGAGCCAAACCGTACGGAACTTCTGAGCAGTTCTCTCCTGCAGACTGCAGCGATGTGGAGACTGCCACACGCACTCCCCAAGCGATTCACTGCAGGGCTGAGCCTTGCTGATCACAAGAAACACCCGAGCTGCTGGGACAAAAGGAACTTTGCAAATTTCATTACTTTCACTGAAGTTTCCTCCTCACCGCTTCCAAAACCTGGACCACGAAATCTCCCCTCCCCTGCCCCATCAACAGTAAAGTGCCCAGGAATGCAGAAGGAGGGACCTACACTAGGAAGAAAGCTTCCCTGCCCTTCTACTACTGCTCTACTTCCCAGCCTCCTCATTTCCTCTCCTCACCTGGAAGGACAAGGCCGGGCACTGCCAAAGGTACAGTGATGCCACTGAGGGAGCTCTGAATTGCTGCCTCAAAAAAACACACTCCTCCGTCCTCTCCGCAGGGATTGCCAGGCTGGAGACTTGCTCTCCTGCCATGCACAGCACAGTGCGAGGCCACTGACCCTCAGGATCAGAGCCAGGAGCCCAGCAGCCCCTGCACAGTGGTTTATTCTTAGTAATCTGAGGTCAGAAAAGAGAGAAATGGCTCAGGTCTGTAAAGCTCTCGGTAGCCAATTGGGCTGTTAATGCCTGAGGCCAGTGATGCACCTGCTGAGCTAATCCATGGGCTACAAGCAGGGACTTCAACACACTGAAAGGATGAAAACTGAGCAATAAACAAGGCAGTGGCAGTCAGAAGGAATGCAAAGAGCCTTTTTTTGCCCCATGGATGGAGACGAGAGCCCAGGGGAGACAGCTGGCCAAGACGGTGTAAGTATAGGCACACAGGCAGCTCCTGGGAATGTGGGAACAACTGAAAGAAGAATCTTCTCTTATATCAGGGATATGGGCGTTTTGCCTTAAGATGTGAAGTCCCACTTCAGAAAAGCTGTTTTTCCTGTGCAGCTGGACCTATATCCCACAAGGACCAAGGGAGGAGCTGGGATACTTCAGCCACACAGTATTGGAGATCTCCCTTTCTTTACCTGAAGGAAAAGGGAGCAACTTTCCCCCTGACCATCAACAGCATTCAATCCGAAGAGTGAAGCTTATGATTGATACAACCCAGCATAACGCCCCAATAGCATTTGGGTTACTCCATCGCAGAATTCTATATAAAGTAAAAGCGAGTCAAAGTCTGTAGGTAAGATGTGGCTCCTGTCATGTATCATTCTTTTATAGTGCACAGCAGTTTTTGTACCACAGAGGTCCAGGTACTCAGTGGCAATTTACCTGTTAAAAATGAGAAGTTCAGCAAATAGCTTTGTTTCATTTTCCCAGCCAAAGAACTATGCGATTAATAGACAAATCACACTGAATGAACAGCTGCTCAATCAGCTCAAATATATTGTAAAAAGTAATTACACATGCAAAAATTTCATACAAGCTTCTCAAAAGATAGTATCCAGTATACAAATGCTAGGCTTTACTGACTTTTTAAAAATTAAATTGCTACACTCTCCAACGTGCTTACCAATGGCAATGTACAGAGATATTAGAAATATAAAGCTGTACAATCTACACCACAAAAAAATAATGACTGATTAAAATGGAGTAATAGTCACAGCTGGAAGAAAGGAGTGATGGCTCTGAATTCTGTCAAGAAGTTTTTCTGCCACGGGTTTGAACTCTCTTTCCCAGTATAGTTTCTGGTAGTCCCTTGAATCTGTGTCAAGGCTGTAACCCAACACTAGCTCTTCATCTGTAATCAAGGAAAATATCATCATCATCAGTTCTGAATAAAAATATACCCAACCATGTATTTTTTTTGACCACAGCACATACAACTTACCAGTTGTGTATGTTGATGGCTTAAAAACAACTCCATGTTTAACTAAGCATCACTGTCTGAGGGACTTTAATTGAAAATAAAGGACGTTAAGGTCAGTAAACCAGTAAAAAGGGTATTGCAGGCTCTACTATTCTTACACCTCAAAGGTGTAGCCAAACTGTGTCCCCGAGATGAAGCATTTACTGTGACTGTCAGCCTGGGAACTGCTCGGGTTCTAACATTACTCACAGCAGGTTTGCTAAAGTAAGTCATCACACTCATCTAACTATATTTTTCCTGTCACAAATTCCTTTGCCAATCTGGTTCATGAAGACTCTTTCAAACTATATCTCCTATCACACTTAAAGAAGGTGAACCACATTGGTTACTATATTGCTGATGTGCTCCCTTCCTCACAAACTTCATAAGTAACAGGACACTCTTAACAGAGACAAGCAATGTTAGGAATGAAAGGAAGTCATCACTCATTATCCCCCACCCCAATTTTGCCTGGCACTGGATGTGGCAAAGAAACAAATCCTTACAGACAAAAGAAATCAGTCTGCAACCAGAAGCATGCTCATGAATTGGGAATCTACACACACAACTGATAATGCTGAACAAATGTTTTCATACAGTTTAAAAGAAGGATATTTGACAGCCTACAGGCCATAAACAGACCGAAAATGAAGATACAATCCTGCACCCAACGGGCAGCGTGACTTACCTTTGTCCTAGACTATGAAAGACCACCAGATTCACAATCTGTTAAATAAATAACTCTGTAAGGGAGCTTACTGCACATTCACAGCAGGTAAAAGGCAACTTGGAGCTGAAAAGAAACTTCAGTTACCCACATTTTGAATCAAACTTTGCCTAGAAAAGAGATGCTCGAACAGCAGCTTTTCTCATTTGAAAGAATGCCACTGTGCCTGTGCGAAGCATATGGCCTGAGCTGCAACAGCTATAAAGGATGAGATGACATTACTCTTGCATGGAGATGGGCTCCATTTCATAGAAAGCTACCAGTAACTGAGACCAATACTTGACTTCTATGTCACTACAGTGTTTCTAAAATATCAGAATTAAAGAGATGCTGATTGTGAGGTAGATTCTGAAAGGGGTTCTGCATAAAGAGAACATGACATTTAGAGGCTTTCTGTAATAAAATAAAGAGAAAAACCGACATTTTTTTCAAGAAGGAAGACATGCCATATCTCTGCAGGAAGAAACCATGTAATCAGAGACGAAATCCAGCCTCAGACATCAGATCTATATTTGGTGGTATCACAGGATAATTTAGGTTGGACAGGACCTCTGGAGCAAAGCCACCATAGATCAGGGTGCTCTGGTCCATGTACTGTTAAGTACTGAACATCACTGAGGATGGAGATTCCATAGCCAGATTCTGGGCAGCTTGTGCCAGTGCTTGACCACTGCCATGGCGGAAATGTCTTTCTCTAATACTTAATAGCAATTTTTCTTATTGCAACTTGTGGCCATTAGCTCTTGTCCCACCCAATGGCACAGTAGCCCAACATATGTAAAATGAATCCCAGCAGCAGAGAAGTGAGAGACCCTGAAGAGGAAAAAAAGGCATTATGGTTTTTGTTTTCAGGCAGAATTGCTTTGCCTACTCCTGAAATGATTTTTCTACCCAAATTAACTATCTTCTAACACAGAGCAAGAGACATTTCTGCGTTTCGGTAGACAGCTGTGTCCCCCAGAAGCTGACTGAATGTTTATGGAATCACTGAGGTCGGGAATTCCAGCCTACAAGAACAAGGGTCAGAAACAGTTCAAAAGCTGAAGTGTTGAACCAAAACAGTAAATTTCCCAAAGCAGAGTGTGAGTAACACTGGGGATCAGTGAGGATCAGTGTCCCACAAGCAAGCTGTGCATCCGCAGATAATTTAATTTTCCCACGACCCTCCTCAAAACTAGCAAAATTGGGTTCTGGCCAAACGGCATATGAACTGGCTGCAAGCCCAGGAACAAGACAAGCACACTGGGTCTGCATGCTATGGGGGAAGCTGAAAACTAGAATACAGTCTCTAGTCTGTAAGGGCTACCCATCCCTATAACTCCCGCAAGTGTTCACATGTACTGAGATTCCAAAATAATCTCCTTGAACTGATAGTGGAGCTAAAGGTGAGCAGAAGAAAAGTCTGGGAAAAGAGAGGCAGAAAGGAGATTTCACTGAATGACCAAACAGAAGAATGTTCTCAAGACAGAGGCTCTTCTCCACAGGCTCCTGAGGGACTGGGGCAAAGCTGCTGCCAGGGGCCTGGAAACACCAGCCTCCAGAAGTTCTGAGCCAATAAAGTGACATGAAACTCAAGAGCAGCTGAAAGAAGGCAAATGACAGTGCCATTGGAAAGCAGTGGCACTGTGTCTCAGGCTGCTGGGATCAGGCAGGGAAAAAGAAAAACAAATGGCACCTTTTGTCCAGCCTTTCTCAGGCACCACATCTTTTCAGGCTATTTCCACTCCCTTTTGGCTCCCCACTATCTTCTGTCATCTTGTGCCAGGTAGGGGAAAGAAAAATAAAGGGGAAGAGGCCAAGCACAGCAGGTGAAGTGAGGTGTCTGCTGTGCCATGCTCCACTTTTTCCGCTTCCTGAGGGTGTGCTGATGGTTAAGTACAGTCCACTGACTGTCAGCAGTTGCCTCCTCTGCTTCCTGAACGATATAGAATCAGAGCAATGACGGTTCAAGGCTGTTACTGGATACAATGGGAGGAGGAAGATGTAGGACAATATTAACCAGCTGCTATTACTAAAATTTGTTGGCTCTTAACACATAGAGAAACCAGATCCAATGAATAGGATGCGCTTTTTCTACAGCTACTCTTCTGACTGTTGTGTGAAGAAAGATTACCCTTCTGATTTAATTCTGACCTATTTTTAATTAATTGTAATTACACTTGCATTACAATTGCAATGGCAGTTACAATTGCAACTGTACATGAACTGTCAGTTCACGAAAGCTGTACCAGTTAACAAGAATTCCAATTAATACCCAGCCTGGATTCTGCATTCAAATTAATTGCTGGAATAAGCAGCGTTAAATGCAGAGGAAAAGAATTTTCCAAACAAAGACATATATTCTTTGCTGCATGCCAGAAAATTCAAGCATGATTGTGGCTGTAAAGTTTGTAGTTCTGTTGCAGAATGTTAAAAAGTGCACTAATGATCTTGAAACACTGAGTATTTTCAGATAAATAAATGGGATTACTGCCCACATTAAGATATGCTCTATCACAGCAAGGAATGTAATGCAAGGACTGATTGCAACAATGAATAACTAATTCTGCTGTAGCTGGACAAAAGTCCTCACAAATCCACCCACTTTTCCGATTGTCTAAAAACAAAAGAGACCATGGGGATCTTAGTTTCTATCCAGGTCTGACTAACACGCAGCCTTCTCCACAGCAAGCATACATCTTAGTAAATAAATTTCCAATTAAAATCAAATCAGAATTAGTTAAGGTTTGCTTCAATTTCATTTACATTTTAAAGGTTTTTTAAAAAAATATAATTGCAAATTACCTAATCAAAATATAATCATAACCAAAGCAGTGCTCATAAAATAAAGGAGGAAAATTAAATATAGTGACTATTACATGGCAATTGAACTCTGTAAAATTTGAAGCAAACATAAATGTGCAGATGAAAAGATCCAAAAGGGTAAGGGAATCAGGGCCTTAACGTTCACTTGTCGGCACCTTCCAGCCTGTAGTTGTGGAGGAGCACACCCTCCCTAGCTTTAGATGAGAAATTGTCAGGATGTTGCCCTTGCCCACAAGGAGATGGCAGTGAGAAAAGAAGGGTGGCCAAAGGACTTTTGTCATAAGCAGCAAGCTCAGCCCGTTGCACCACACAGCCCTTCCAGACTAATTCCCCAGACTGCCCAGCGTGTGCTGTGCGGTAACGAGGTGCATCAGAGCTGAGCCCCTGCTTCTGTCAATACCTGCAATGACCTTTGAGGCCAGAAGGGCCCACATCCAGTGAAAAGGATGTTTTGCACTGAAGGTCTATGGGATAGTTGACTCAAGCAGGCAAAAAGGCAGCTGGTGAAAAGCATTAGCGGCATGCTAACTAGACAAACTAGACTGGGGAGTGACAGCAGCCAATTCCACCTTGGCAATCTGTAAGATTTGAGGGAATGTGCTGAATGGCAATAGACCACTGTGTTGCTGGATAGTCTATACCAGCCAACCACTTAAAGCTACATGACAGACTTCCCACCCAAACTAATACTGCTTTGGTTTTGCTCATATTTCTTTTATTAAGGAAAAGAGACCAAGATTATGAATCTCACCTAAGAGTGATGTGAGCAGCACCAGCAATGTGTCTGTATCTTCTCCAAAGCATGAGGCCGCACTTGTGATATTTTCACTGTAGTTCCACAGGGTTTTACATATCAAACAAGCCAACTGCCAGTCTGCAGGCCCAAAGTCTTGTAAACAGTCAACTAACCTGTCAGTATCAAACAAAACCAATGGTTTGTTCCATGTAGTTTTCTCCTGAGCCCTTAAAAATCTGGCAGTCTAGAAATGTACGCAGACTCCATGAAAGTTTGCAGGAAAATTCTACGTTAATAAACTTAAGATGCTACTTTCTTCGTCAGTAACTTCCCCCTTTTCATTTAATCTAGTTCCCGAAGGATGTGAACGTGCTTTTTGTCTACACATACATGCGTATACATGCATATGCCTGCCTGCACCTGTCCATCCCCTATAACTTTTTAACCCAACTCACCAATTTCAAATCACATACATCACAAATGTCACCACCTCAAAGACCCTGAAATTCCATCAAATTTCATGACAATATGTGACTGTCCCAAATCTGTGGCTACCTCTAGAGCAGCAGAGCTTGCAATGCAAGCCAAACCTTATAAGGCACCAAGGATTCATCTGGAAAAGATTGTATGAATGCAGAAAAAGGTTGAGCTTATTACACATCAGAGGATCTGACTAGAAGACAAATCCAAAGGAATTTGCTACTTTCATGACTCACAGAATTACCTCTTACATTCAGTGAAGTCTGATTAATTTGCAGATCTCGCCCCTTCCTGTATTTCCTCAGCCTGCACTCCCAATGGACTCCTCTTAGAAATGCCAGTTTTATTAAGAACCATTAGGTTTTTAACCTTTCTCCCAGTCTCACTTCCTTACAGATGCCAAAGGCAGGCTAGATCATAAGCAGGACTCTGAAATTAAGCTATAACTTTTCTGCCTGCACTAGCTTACGTACAGTAGCTATCCAGAGTTCCCATTACCAAACAGCAGTGTTCACAAGTCCTGGGGCAGCAGAAGTAAATGTTGTTTTTCACCTGCTGTCGCTAGCGACCTCTCTAATAGTAATCCTTCACTGCTGTTCTCTTCCCCCACCCTACAACCCCCTCTTTCCCTTACCTTTCTTTTTCACTGTGAGATTTATAATCTGATGATTAGTAAAGGGAACACAGGATAATTACGTGTGCACATGACACTATTACATTCAGGTATGGCTGAAAATAGCAGTAATTTAAAACCAACCAAAAAGAGGTTTGCTTTTTCTCTCCTCTCTGAAGGCAGTCATTGTGGAAGACCGGGAGGCATCTAATGAAAAGCCAAAAGAACTTGCCCTAATTTTTTGAAGTTTAACTCCCTGATGAGACTAATTCCATGTTTTATTAGGGGCACTATATATTGGTACAATAACCTCATTTCCCAAAATCCACAGAGCTGGTTTGGCACAGTGAGGATGACCTTCTTAACAATCACTTCCAAATTCTCTAGATTTATTCCATACTGTTAATGCCTTTCCTTCCATCTTCACAAATTTTCAGACAGAACATAGAAAATTCTATATTCTATATCATTCTATATTTTACTGAATATTCTATATAATAGATAGTTCTCACATTTATTATTCAATTTGCCTGTAACTTTCTGTTGTTATTCTTTTTCAGCTTTATATTTTGTAAGTTAACTAGAATATGGGAAGGAAGGATGAGCATACTATGCATTGTTTACACTGTATAAAAAAGTAATTACACGATGTACGAACAGGAAAGCATTTCAAAGTTAGGCATATTGTTTCATAAATGTGGGTTGTATCAACTGCTTTACAAGCACAGGAACACGATCTTTCATGTTGCTCCAATTAAGCTGGATCCGCTATTATATGAACATCAAAGCCACAAGTGATGCATCCACAGTGGTTTTTCAAGATCAAATACCACTTACAATATAAGTGCCTTAAACCTGAACTCTCAGAGAGAGGAAACTCAGGAGCTATGCTCTGCTGAGCACGGCTACATCAGATAGTTTTCCCTACAGTACTAAATAGTTACAAAAAATTGCAAGAGATTGTGTGGGATATCATAGTTCCGGAAGCTACCTTCACACTTAACAACACATACGCATTAATAGTGCCTACTAACTGTAGCCCGCATAGGATCCAGTTAAGTCAAGCATAAGCAGCTACTGCAAAGCCATGCCTTAGTTGCTTTGTCGTATGGTACTGTCCTCTGCTGTACATATCAGAAGGATCTTTGGGAGATTATGCTATGGTTTGGGGCTCTGCAGTAGGCTAAACCACTCTAACACTTTTGCAAAAAACATATGAAAGAATATGAAAGGCTCTCTCTTGAAGAACATTAGATGCTGAACATCTACTAAGCACATATCCTTATTACAAGTTTTGCCCCCAGTAAAAAAGAATCTGATTGAAACTTTTTGGCCAAACTACTCAAAATTGCCTTTTTTGTAAGCATAATCAGGAACTTACTTTCCAATTCCTCTTTCTTCCATCAGAAGACCTCGTTTGTTCTTATCTACTGTGAGATTGAGCAGAACTCCACAGGCAGAAAAACAGACGTCTTGGTTCTTGGCATCAAGCAAAGCAATCATGAACTTGTATACTGCATTGTAAAGAAGGAAACAATATTACTGGGAAGACAGACATATCATACAAGTGGCATTATAACATACTTATTAAACATGTATACTTATAAAGCAGTGAAATGCAGGATACCCTACCCAAAAATTTAAACTTGTAGCACATTACTCTGACATTTGTAGAACAGGCACGTGACCCAGAGTAACAGCCATTATTACATCATGCTGAACACAAGTTTTCTTCAAAGCAACACATACAAAATTCTAGTTATAAAAATACACCAAAGTAATGTGAAAATCCAATCAGAAGAGATTAACTTGAGCAAACTGAATTACAGCTTATTTCTTAAAAGTATCACCCTCCTCTCAGTCGCACAGTCAACAGAAACTGCTATGCATTTGGCACCTGGCACTCAGGGAAGTTCCTACCTCCGGGAGTGACAGGGTTGCCCTAGACTGCACCAAGTCCAGCTGGAAGTGCTGCAGCCTGGGGCTCCTGCAGGAGACAGGCAAGAAGCAGACGCTGGACGGGCAGCATGTCGCAGTGCTTGCTGACGCTGAACTCAGTAGGCAGTGGAAGGCAACCCCACTGAGGAAGTCAGTCTTGCCTAATGGAGAGGCAAGCTCTGAGCATGAAGTGAACCACTGAAATCAGTCCATCATATAAAGGACTCAAATCAGTCAAGCCTTAACCTTTCTACCACAGACAAGTGAGAGAAAAAAATACAGAAAAAGAGGCTGGCTTCATTCCCATTACTTCCATCTTTGAGTGTTGCAATACTGAACAAGCTCTCAGCTCTTCCTGAGCTTGGCACACCAACACCACAGTCCCTCCCAGGTGGAAAATTCAGTCCTTTGACTAGGACAGCTCATCGGCAACCAGTTAAGTGTCAGTTATCCTTTTACAGACACCTTCTCCTTCAAAAGTGGTGATATGTCCACCCTTGAAAAGAAGGGGTTGTACATTGTGGTGTATCACCTCACTTTCAGCACTGACAGGTAGCTACAAAAAATTTACAGTGAACCAGTGTTTAATTAAACTTATGACACACCTTCTGTGGATAGCAAGGAGTTGCCTTTTTTCCCAAAGCTCTTTAGACACCCAAAGCAAAAGAATTTCAGAAGACTTGTATCCTACTTCACCCTGAGGCAAATAGGAGGTCTCTGTTGAGGCAGTCAAACATCTTAAATCCATGTTACAAAGTGCTAACAAGCTGTCAAACCTGGGAATCAAAAATCTGAGATTATGAACCTAAATGAGAATTTAGTTGGCTTTTCATTTTGTATCCTATCACTACTAAGCTGCAGGATGTGAAAAACTCTAAGAGTGAAGGGAAATTTCAAAATTACAATCTTTAGGAAAAACTGAGGTTTTGTAGTATTTACCTTTGTGAAGGTGCCATGGCATATTTTTCCTACTCTAATATTTCCATTTTAATGAAACTGAAATAAAATGGTGTTTATAATGACTACTATTGGATTCTTACCTTTGCTTAATTTGCAAAACATGAGAGAAGACTGCTTCTACTCTTAGACAGCTACCTAAGACAGCTTATTAACGATGTTTCCATTTTAGAACTATTGGAAATTTAAAAACAGGACTCCTACAAATGCAAAAGTAACTCACTCTTTTTCTGCACGATGAAGTCACAGATCTCATGATACCGGGAAAGATTGCCAAAGACTCTGACAGCCTCTATAACTCCATCCATATTGTTGCTCATTAACAGCTTTAAAAGCACTATTGGTTTGCAGAGAAATGAAATAAAAACAATTACTTGTATATCACAAACACGTGCTTGGCTTTTTATCAATAAATATCAGAATACAAGCAGCAACAGCAGCAAATGTAATAAATGGGAAAAGTTATCTCTTTTTCTGGTTGCAGTGAAGGGGGTGAGCTGATGGCAGAACAAGAGCTAAATTGTGTAGGGCTTTGAAGATGAGACAAAGAGCTCCAATATGGGACTAAATGCAAAGGAACAAATGAGTTATGAAGATAGCCTAAGCACAGTTGTGATAATGGGAGCCAGTTTTGCTATACAGTTTTGAGTAGGTTCATGTGAAAAGCCAGGAAGACAAAGAAGAAATAAATGTTGTAATATATAAGAGAATTGATTTAGATCCTGAACAGATGGTATTATGGTGGGATGTCTCCTAAAACTCAACTTCTTTTCTAACATTAGCTCCATTTTCTCTCAGTGTTGTTATAACAAGCAAACACATTTTCTCTGAACAGCTACTTAATATTGCCCCTGGTCCAAAGCATTTACTTGCTGTTTTTCTGTGTAGTAGTTTCACGTAAGAGTAGCAGACAGAATGAGACCTTCAGCATTTCCTAGGAAGAGCTACCATCATGAAGGTTTTCAGTGCACGGCCACAGAGCGATGTTACAGAAGTTACATTTATCAATCTTCTGTGAGTATGAAGTGAACCACTGAAATTAGTCCATCATATAAAGGACTCAAGTCAGTCAAACTTTAACCCTTCTACTACAGAAAAGTGAGAGAAAAAAAAATACAGAAAAGAGGCTGGCTTCATTCCCACTACTTCCATCTTTGAATGTTGCAATACTGAACATGACTTGAACTTGTCGTAAAGAGACATTTGAAATTATTATTTTTTGTCTTTGGGATCCACCACTTGTATCAAACAACAAGTATTCTCAAAATGTCTCCCGGAGGAGGAGGAAGCCTGCTGGTCTTCCATCTTTCTCTCTCCTCAGTTCAGGCAAAGGAAAGGTGATGGGACTGGTTCCACATGCTAACAATAAAATCAGGAGAGGGAGAGCGAATGGGACAGGCAGAGAAGTAATTTGTTTCCCCATTGCTCTGACTAGCAATAAGAGACATCTGGCTTATGGGTCATAAAATAACTCATGACAGAACAGCAGACTATTACCTAGAGAGATAATGTCTACCAGTCAGGGCACTAGGTTGACAGCCAGAATACTTTTTCCTACTCCTCATTCTACCTGTTGTGCAAACTTCAGGCTCCGTCTCTCCCCCATGTCTCGTCTATTTAGACAGAAAGCTATGCAAGACAGACTCTCTACCTTCTGTATAACGTTAACACAATGAATCCCAGAACTCAGATGCAGTTCCTACACATCACTAAAACACGACTTGTCCGTACTGTCAGAGGGGAGAGAATCACACAATTCCTATACTGACGACGGACTTATAATCCAGAAACAGACATAAATCGGATTTTGCAGGTTTAGAAGGTACTAAGAAGAAAAACCTTCCTTACCACACTCTGATTAGAAGTAAAAAGCAACATGATTATTTTGGCTCAGGCATATGGATTTTGAATAAGTCTAGCAAAAATTGCTAAAAAGAAAACAATATGGCAAATTCCTTTGGGAAGGAAAAGAAGGGGTTTTGTCAAAAACCTAACTATTTTCACATTAGTCATAAAATTATGTTCCAAAAGAATGAGAAATTATTATGGGAAGAATTTAGCCCTATGAACTTTATATTCCTGCAAGATGATATCCACAAAACACTATCAGTGTCTTTATTTTCTGTAGTATTAAAATATAGCATGAGTAACTCCCACTTTCAAAAAGCTATACAAAAAATACTAGTTTAAAAGTCCTTACTTTCAGCAATGTGTAGCTTCTTGTCTTGAACAGCAGAACTCTTCATTTTGTAGTAGGATAAATTGTTGATTGTTGTTGCAGCATTGATGACCAACTCCTCACAGTCATCAACTGACTTGTATTCTGGTAGTAAAAAAAAACCAAAACATGCATATGTAGATACACACACGCACATGAGTCTAACTTAGCAGTGCACTATCTCTCAGAGGCAAACTGAATCACAGTATACATGGCCACTTTTACAGACAACTACTCTGTTTTTCAGTAACATGGCAGAAGCTAACAGGAACAACTGATCCAAAAATGGCAATACAAAGTCACTCTTCCCAACTCTTCATCTACAAAAATCATTGTGACTAAGGCAACACGGTTTAAAATCTAGTTAGTTAAGACATTTTACTGATCCTATTTGCTGTTTTAAGATGGAACTGTGGAGAATCCACATGCAGAAATAGGCCTGTGTAACAGACACAGAGAAATACCAAGGACTATTATACTAAAACGTCAGGTACCGGGGCGGNCTCCCTCTTAGAGTTTCTGACATAATGTTAACCAGTGTAAAATTACACCAGCAAGTCTGAAAGTTGTGTATACCGATTTATCTGAGGTTTACGGCCTCAGAAACCAAGAGTGAAGGAAATAAAAGAGGGGTAAGTTCACAGGGAGAGAGAACATTTTGTAGTAAACTAACTGATACAGTGCCCAAGAAAGGGGAGGGTGGCAGAGAGAAGCTTTGAGGCTCAAAAGCACTTACACAATGATTAAGACAGTTACAACCCAGGAAGCTCCTGCAGGGCTTAAGACAGTATGGATAAAGTTGTGAGTTTGCCTTCTCTAATCCATGGCTGGTGGCTAAAACTGGTAAACTAGCATATAATCACCTCGATTGTCTTCACATAATATTTAATGTTCCCATCACACACTAAAATATATGGAATTCTTTGAGATGTATCTTGCCACTGCTAAACTCTGTTATGGTGAGAACAGACTGCCCAGTCCTAGCCTGCAATTAGATTTACAAAGGGATCAGTGAGTGGTAAAGGAACTGTAGTCCTAAGCCTCCGTTCAGAGGGAAAGGGACACTCTCTTCCAACTGAAAGAGATAAAGGTTGATCTGAAAAAGAAGAAAAAAGGAAGAGGAAATTTTTCGAGGTGGCTGAAAGTTATGGGTGCAGGGAACAAAAAGAATACTTAATCCAGAACAGTCATGAAACCTGCAAACCTTTAAAAAACCCACCACCAAACACATGTATGTAGCAGCTGATAAGAAGAGACTTCCCTTATATATGAACTCTCAGTGAGATTTATTCAAAATAAAATTTATTTCCTTATCCTTAACAATCGTATCTGCAAATCTTATCACTGAGTGAAACACTTCTATGTCTTTCCCGAGACATTAAAATGTCAGTACCAAAGCAGCAACGCGTCCACTGTCTCAAACGGGCTTTCTACGTAAACCAGTTTATGAATATCAACAGACTGACTTTGTTATTTTAGCAATGGAACTGATTTAGTTATGGCTTAATCTAGATAAAACGGTCAAGTAGAAAAATTCTAAGCTCTCCTTACAGACTGAACAAAGATAACACACACAACAGATTTTATTACCTAGTACTGTAACAAGTAATTCTACAATACGGTGGGCAGCTGCCAGAGCTGCTCCTACGCTGGGATGAACGGAGAGATTGGCCAGCACTCTTATCAGTTTTATCAGGACATCTTCTGCTTCTGAAGGATGCTTTGGGTGGTTTTTTTCTTCCCTTCCTCTTTCATGGTACCTTTTCTGTGCATTCAAATCAAGTTCATGGTAGGTTTGGAATAATGATATCAAGGTGTTAACACTTCCTCTTTCTTTAAAAAATTGCTCACGGGCCTGGTTATTCTTTTCTGTTAAATTACCAAGAATGAAGATGATACGGATAACCAAATCCTGCAATAAAATAAATAAACCATATTACATGGAAAACATTAGAAGCTATTAGCTGCTTTAAAAGAAGATAATACTTAATTTGCATCACAATTCAGTTAATAGCAGGCCCAGAACAACTGAGGGACTGCCAAATACAGCAACTAGAAATATTTTTTTATGCTACTATTTTTCATAAAACTGTTCACAGAAGAAATCAAAAACATCTGACAGAACTAGTACAGCATTGGGATAATTACTAATGGGATATACTTAGTATAGGTCAGCTATTTTTACCAAGCCCACAGTAATCTTAAAACAGCACTTTATATAACTAGAATAATCATATGGGCCAGAGCTTACTAATCTTTCAAGCAAGCAAATGCCAGTTGTGATGGCCAAGGACCACCACCTTCTTCTCTAGGACTAATACCCATTGTAGAGGTTAAACTACTTCCCCTTGATTTGTTACTGTAAAATCCATGTTAGCTCTTACTCATTTCCTTGTTAAGTCAAATTGCTTATAGATAGCTGAATTATTTGTTCCAGATTTTTTACCAGAAATGTAATCTAAACTGACAAGTCTGTTATTCCCCAATTCCTCCTCTTTCTTCTTTTAAAGATAGGTGCCCTACAGCCTTGCCATCCTACATAACTTTTCAAGAATTCCAGAGACATTACCCCTTTCTGTCCTTTAGTAAACACCAAAGGGTAATTTTCATCAGGCCTAGCTGGTCTGAAGACATTCAACATTTTTTAGTGATAAAAAAACTCAGGCTGAAGTAGAGATTAATCATTTGATCATACGTAACCCTTTCACAAAAAGAAGCAAATAAAGGCATTCCACACTTCAGTGGCATCTGTCAATAATTTTCATCATCTTCTGAACACTACAGCAATTATTTCCTTACTGTCTTCTCACTATTAATATGCTATAGAAGGTTTTCTTGTTTCTTTTTATGTCCCTTTCTAGTTGCATCTCATTTTGTGCTTTGTTTTTTTCTGACTTTGATTTTATGTTTTCTTGCTGCCCTTTTATTCTTATCATTGCTAAATGAGACCTACTTTCTATTTTTATATGGTATCTTGAGAACTTATAATTTAACCAAGTTGCTCCCTTAAAGCACTTTCTATCCCTGCTGTTCACTGGGATACGGGATTACATTTCTTGTTGCTTCATTTTGGACATACTGAGAAATAGCCTTTTTTTTGCAAGACTAGTGGATCCTAACTGAATGGCATTCAACAACATCCCCATCTTTTTCTTACCCGCCTGTATGGAAGAAGACAAAAAATAATTCTGAAAGTCTGATCTAACCAAAGTATAAACTAATTAAAACATCTGCCTCTACCACTTGCATCTAAACCTACTCATTTCCAAAAAGAAAAGTCTATGGCTTTATCTTAACAGTACTGGTAAACTATCAGCATTTCTTCATGTACAGCACAGCCCTCTACACTTAGCTGCTAAACTGCTTGACATGCACTAACCTAGAATTTTGCTAAACAATTTACGTGCTGTTTTTCTTCAAATATAATAGTTATATTCAAAGATATTCTAATCTTCCCTGGTATTAATAATGTAAATTAACCAGGCACATTCCAACTTGTTAAAGTATACATACTAATACTGAAGGAAAAAAAGATGTATAAGCAGTGAATCCTTCTTTCATACATGCCTTCATGAATAAATTTCAGGTCTTAAGCCTGTACCACAAGACACTGGAAATAACATCCTTTTAGGGTCAAGAAGGTGAAAGCTAACCCTAAATATGAGAAGCAGGCAGTCTCCTAAGCGAGGAATAGGTTCTTGTATCCATGTACTTAATATGATCATTCTGTAGGACCCACTTCCACTTTTTTTAACTAGGCATCGTATTTTTGCTAGCATCTAAATGTCACCAAGACAAATTTTTATGAACATTTATGACTAACCACTAAGAGCTTTCACCTTTGCTGGCACAACCCCCAATTCACAAAGGCTGTAAGAATTTGAAACAAACAACTGATGAATCAGAAGAGAGAACTGAAAAAAGCAGGCAGTCTAGTTTGACTCGTTTATATTGACTTTCTAATTTTGGTCAAAACAGTATCAGCCCAGCAACAGCTCTACCCAATCAGAAAACAGACAAACAGGTACCGTACAGCAATCAACTGATATTTTGAGAAGTGTGATCTCAACTGTGCTTTCCACCTACAGACTAGCAAAACAAACTTAAAAAATACTTCTTTTTAGCTAAGCACATCCGGTTTTTATTACAGAAGTTTCATTATCTTCCAGTGAAAACATAACTAGGAGAGTCAAAGAGAAAAGCTGGTACAACTTCTCCTGAGTAGTATAATACTCAAGGGTTTGTATTAGTTTTGGCTGTATTTTTTTAAATGCTCATAGGGTAAGCACTGCAAGAGTAAGAAACACCAGCTTAGGATTGCTGTGTAAAGAAATACATATAAAGATCAATGACATTTTGAAACTGCTTGCAAGACTAACCTGTGCAAGGCCCATGAGCCTTTCTATACGTAATGAAAAATCAGTATAACAAATGAGATTATTATGCATCTCCAATTGTTTGGACTATTAACTGCATATAGAATTTCAGACATTCTTGCACACTTACAGAAACATTACATTGATCAGATTAATTTATTTAATATGAAGGTATTTTAAGACATATGGCACAAAAGATAAATTAGATTTAAGATAAGAATTACACTCAGTTACTTAATCTTTTTATAACGAGGCATTCATGTGAGACATGCTGTCCACAGAGTGTACCCAAACCTGACTGGAAGGTTATATATGAGACCACACAGCTTCACTTATACAAACAAATTTGAAGAAACATATCAAGAAAAGCTTGAGAAGGAGAACTGATTTTTTTCTTTGCTTCCAATCTGTGAAGAAACTGTGATATTTTTGTTTTTAAAGAGGTAACGGCACCACAAACTCCATCAGCATTTAACTCTTATTTTTCTGACAACTGAAATATACACATTTGATCACTGATATGAAAGATTCCTTTGCTTATCCACTTCTAAAAATCTATTCCTTGCACTGCCCTAGTAGCAAAGGTACCCAATGTACTCTCTGAGTCACAGAACTTAACAACAGTTTATCTTGGCAATTAAAATGTACCTGCCTTTCAGTGTAAAGCATGACAAAGTTCCAGCGAAGTTCCCACTGTCTGTAAAGGGGAAACATAACCCCTATTTTCAAAAAGGGAAAAAAGGAAGACCGAGGCAACTACAGACCGGTCAGTCTCACCTCTGTGCCCAGCAAGATCATGGAGCAGCTCCTCCTGGAAACTATGCTAGGGCACATGGAAAATAAGGAGGTGACTGGTGACAGCCAACATGGCTTCACTAGGGGCAAATCGTGCCTGACAAATCTGGTGGCCTTCTACACCGCCATTACAGTTTTGGTGGATAATGGAAGAGCCACTGGCACCATCTACCTGGACTTGTTCAAAGCATTTGACACTGTCCTGCACGACGTACTTGTCTCTAAATTGGATCACTTGGTCAATAAAGAATTGGCAGGATGGCTGCACTCAAAGAGTTGTTGTCAACGGCTTGATGTCCAAGTGGCGACCAGTGACAAGTGGTGTTCATCAGGGGTTGGTACAGTGACCAGTGCCGTTTAACATCTTTGTTGGCAACATGGACAGCGGGATTGAGTGCACCCTCAGCAAGTTTGCTGATGACACCAAGCTGTGTGGTCCATCCAGAGGGACCTGGACAGGCTTGAGACGTGGGCCCGTGTGAACCTCATGAAATTCAACAAGGCCAAGTGCACATGGGTCAGGGCAGTCCCAAGCAAAAATACAGGCTGGGCAGAGAATGGATCAAGAGCAGCCCTGAGGACAAGGATGTGGGGCTGTTGGTTGATGAGATGCTCAACATGAGCCAGCAACCTGGGCTTGCAGCCCAGAAAGCCAACCGCATCCCAGCTGCATCAAAAGAAGTGTGGCCACCAGGTCGAGGGAGGTGATTCTGTCCCTCCTGCTCTGCTCTTGTGAGACCCCACCTGGAGTACTGTGTCCAGCTCTGGAGCCCCCAACATAAGGAGGACACAGACCTGTCGGAGCAAGTCCAGAGGAGAGCCACGAAGATGATCAGAGGGCTGGAGCACCTCTCCTATGAGGACAGGCTGAGAGGGTTGGGGTTGTTCAGCCTGGAGAAGAGAAGGCTCCGGGGAGACCTTATAGCCCATTCCAGTACATAAAGGGGGCCTGCAGGAAAGATGGGGAGAATCTATCAGGGATTGTAGCGATAGGACAAAGGGTAACAGTTTTAACTTGAAAGAGGGTAGATTTAGATTAGATATTAGGAAGAAATTCTTTACTCTGAGAGTGGTGAGACACTGGAACAGGTCGGCCAGAGAAGTTGTGGACGCCCCATCCCTGGAATTGTTTAAGGCCAGGCTGGATGGGGCTTTGAGCAACCTATTCTAGTAGAAGGTGTCCCTGCCCATGGCAGGGGGGTTGGAACTAGATGATCTTTAAGGTCCCTTCCAACTCTAACCATTCTATGATTCTATGAACAGAGGTACAGATAGTAGAGGTTTACTTATCAGTAGGAAAAAAAAAACCTATTAGGACAGTAATTTCTAACTAAAATTAGATAAATAAGGGATGGGAGTCCATTCTAGTGTCTGTACACACTGGCCAAGTACCTGTTCTTAGTCTATTTGGTGTCTGGACCCTCAGAAGGGGATGGGTAGTTTGAAAAAAAAAAATTCAAATGCCAGCAGTTGGGTTCCTATTGCATCTCCAGCTGTAAATGAAAAGTGCTTTCCATGTTACGCAAACTTCAATGGAGGTAGTCAAAATTCTACTACCTATCCAGCACTATGAACTACTTATAGGGCTCGTTCAAATCTAATTCACATTTCATTTCCAAATTTGTATTTCTGCTTTGTTATGTATCTCGGAAAGAAAATTTAAAGACTTTTATTTGCAGAGTCTGACAGTCTACTTATAGACAAAATAACAGTAGTTATGCCATCCTGGAGCTAATCTCTTCCAAACACAGTAAGAGTTCATCTTGAAGTGACATTCTGGCTGTGAAAACTCTTGGTCAAACCCAGAAATGAAAGATTTAAAGAAACTCAATTTAAAGAAGAAAAAAGTAGGGGTGCAGGAGAGGGAGAGGGGAGAATACCCTGGAAGTATCAAAAGCAAAAGAAGTTCTTGACTGAGGAACCTGAAATAAGGAGCAGCGAGGAGAGGCTTTGCCACAGTGATAGCAGGGAGTACTTTGTCAGTAAAGAGAGAACCTCCTTCCCCTCCAAATGAATGCATTTGAGGAGAAGGAGAAGTCAATTAGAAGAATGGGTTTATATTTCTGTGTATCACACACCACAGGACCCTACTCAGTAATTTCTACACACAAAAATCTGATCTGTTTAGGTAAACTTTTCAGAAAAGGGTTCATTTACACTTAGTGACTTTTAGCAATGAAGAACTCGTGTCCTTAGGTTTGTTTGTGAACATATGGAGATCTGGGAAAGGTAACGAAGAAAAGCAAACCCATTGTCACCAAAACAACATTTGATGAAAAGCGGTGTACACTCTCTAACAAAAAACATTTCAGAAATCATGCACAGAAAAAAAGTTGAAAACCATATCCCCCTTTGCTTCAATGACTACTGATCTTCCTGGTTAAAATCTTTGTTCTACAAATTCAAACTAGTAATAAGAACTCCAGCCACTATTTTCTCCTATCTCTTTTTTTCCTAGATTAAAGCATGGTCTACTAACAGAAATGTCTTCCGTGTGCAGATTCTATAAATGGGCAACTTACTAATGGCCTGACCTTTGTCATTGATAAATTAATTTGCTTAATCTTGGGGTTTTTTTTTAAACTCTAATAATTCTTTTAGCTCTTTTCAGAGCTGTTCCTAAGCTTTCAGCATCTTTTGTAGACATGAATACTAAAAAATAAGGCCAAATATTTTAGTGACAGTTTCTGTCACACCAAGCAGTAATACCTTCTTATTATTCTTATTTGATATGGTAACATTTACCTGTCTAGTAATTACATCCACTCTCTTGGATCTTTTGATACACCAGAACAGCAGGTTTCTATATGATATATGCCAATGAAGGCTGGTTGACGACAAACTTTGAGGTCTACATTCCTGATCATTTTATATTCAAAGTACGTATCACATACTTTGCACTTTTTTTACCACACTTGCGTTTTCTTTCAGACAAAAAGAAAAGTCACAACCAAAGTATTAGGAAGACACAAATACACTATCAGCTCAGCATACTGTCAGAAATCGTACTGTAGGGAAAGGGTGACCTTCTGTGGTCAGATTTTTCAGCAGGGAAATTCCTTCAGAGATGTCAGAAAATTTATCCTAAAATGGATACTTCCTTCTCAAAAAAAAAGTTAATTCAGAGAGAATGAATGATCAGTTATGAATATGCATGTGTGCGCACACAGGAGAAAAATCTTATATTTTGGTTCTTTAATGGTCAATTACTATATCCCCTTCATAGCTTTTTTTAATTGTCTAGGGCACTATTATACTGTTGGGCTAGAGGGAGGAGGAATACAACTGAAAATATGTATTTGTAAATGTAGGAGAAAAGAACCACATGATCTGCGTTACGTTCTTCATGGGTTTACCTTGACAAGCATTTCAGCAGAAGTCGTGCCATAAACAGCTCCCACTCTCCTTTCCATTCAGAGTTTGGTTCCTCTGCAATATTGCTTCCTCAGTATTCGCGAACAAGGAACTATTTGTGCGGCTGTTCAACAAACCAGACTGGAAAGCAATGCAGCTGATAACCCAGCAAAGGGCTGGATTATTTATTTTTCAGTTTTAAGGTTATTGGAAGCTGGATCAGTTCTGTGACATGATGCATCACACAGTCACACAAACAGCTGTCCTCAGCCCACATGAGGGATGGCACAGAGGGGAAAAGTAACCAACCAAAACGCAAAGAACACTTATGTCAGCACTGATGACCATTTCTTTAGAGCCAAGCTACAGATACAGAAACACACCACCACCCCAACCCCCAATAAAAATAATAAAAATCTTCAGTATCTCATAAGACTATGATGCCACTGAGCAGAGTACCAAAAATACTCTCAAAGCATTTAAAAGGCAAACATGTATACCCGAACTAAGCACAGCTGCAGCATTAGACTCTATTGTTAAGAGCCTGTGGTTGCTTTGGGGTATACATGACATATGTTATAAGACAGACTTAAACAGACAGATAGTGGGTTCCTGGGAGCTCATCACAGAATTCTCCATAAGCCTGCCAAAAAAACAGCCAGGAGGGCCAGTCACTGCATGTAGATAAGCCTTCACCTAATAAATAAAGCCAGAAACAAAGTGGAGAAATTCTCTGCATTTCTATGGGACAACATTCCCCATGGCAGCAATCCTAAGAGCAAAAAGGACATTCAACAGCCCTAAAAATTAGTCGTTTTCTTGGATGGAGACAAGAAAAAGTCACAGAATCACAGAATCATCAGGGTTGGAAGGGACCTCTGGAGATCATCTAGTCCACCCCCCCCCAGCCAGAGCAGGGTCACCTACAACAGGTTGCACAGGACAGCGTCCAGGCGGGTTTTGAATGTCTCCAGAGTGGGAGACTCCACAACCTCTCTGGGCAGCCTGTTCCAGTGCTCCACCACCCTCAAAGTAAAGAAGTTCCTCCTCATGTTAAGATGGAACTTCCTATGTTCAAGCTTGTGCCCATTACCCCTCGTCCTATCAATGGGCACCACTGAAAGTCTCACAAGCCTGCTAGCTCACAGAAGACTATACAATGATTTAGGACCCACTACCTTGTAGATGCATTTGGGAAGAAAGCTGGGCAGACCCAGGCACACTGAACCTAACAAATACCGACATCTCCTTACAGAGGATGACAAGGCAACATCAGTCTATTCTTCATTTAAACAATCAGTTTGTCATAAACAATTTATAAGTCAAACAGGTAAAGTAGTATGCAAATTATAATTGTAAATTAGTGCAGTTCTACTAGCTGATGCAAGAGATGCAATAATAATTTTTTTCAAACCTACCAGGACCAGGAAGCTTGCCAGAATCTGCAGAACTAATTGATGATCAGGATAAAACCAGAGCATTCAAAAAAGAAAATGTCACTGCAGAGAAGCTAAATGAGTTCTTTGCATTGATTCATGCCCACTGTGAAAGCAACTGGGGAGATCTCAATGCTATAGCCTTCTCTGGGGAAGACCCATCAGAGGATCTGTCCAAAACTGAAGTGACTGCAAACAATTTTAAGGAGTTGACAAAACAAAGAGTAACAAATCTCCAGGACTGGATAATCACCCAACAGTTCTAAAAGAACTGACTAATTAATTTGCTGAATTACTAACAATGACGTACAACCTCTCAAAACTACCTTGATGCCTAAAGACTGCAAGGGTAACAAACATTAACTCTATTACTAGAAAAAGATCCAAGTGAGATTCAAGCTTTGTGTCTGTATCAGATAAATTAGAAGAAACAAACAAACAAAAAAAGAACAATAAAATGAGTGGACAGTCAGATAAATGCAATCAGCTTTAAAACTCCTAAGTCCTGACGTACCCAATTCTTGGGTTCTTTTATGGGTTCAACAAACATGCGTAAAGGAGACTCATCTGGTATCACCCATGTGGCTTTTCAGGAGACTTTTTGACAAAGCCACTCACCATAATCCTAGTGAAACTAAGCAGTCATGCTGTAAGGGAGAATGTCCTGGTATACATAAATGATCAGAGGATGGAAAACAGAGTAAATCAGCAGTTCCTGCAATGGTAGAAGATGACTGGTGGAGTTCCACAGGGTTCTGTGCTGTGACCAGTTGCGTTCAACCTGTCCATAAGCAACATGCTAAAGTGGGTGACAGCAGTGATATGGAAGAGTTTGCCAATGACACAAAGATATTCAAAGTAGCAAAGATGAAGGCTGACTAACGAGCAGAAAAAGGATTTGTAGTCAACTGATAATAAAATAGCAGATGAAATTTAAATGCAGATAAACATAAAATGATGCATGTAGAAAACCACAGAGCAGTCATACCCACACATATAAAATCACAGCCTTTGAACCAACCATAACCACTTGGAATGCAATCTTGGGTCCTCATGGGGGTTAATGCTTACAGGAGGTCAAGAAAGCAAATAAAATTTGGGGAAATCCTGGGAAATAATCTTATGCAGGCACACAAATCTACTATACAGCCACATATTAACGATCATGTTCTGGTTTCCTCATGTCAAAAAAACATACAGGACACAGGACTGTAGAAAGTTCTGAGAAAAGCAACACAGATGCACAATGGTATGGAACAGACTCTGTATCAGAAAGGACCAGGTAAGCAAGGACTCTTCAGCCTGGAAACAGCCTATATAATTCCAAGAGAATATGATAAAGGTCTAGAAAGTCAGGAGTGGTGTGAAATGAATGACTAGGGATTAACTATTCACCGACTTTTCATTATAAGAACTGGAGGGCATCAAATAAAGATAGTAAAGCCCAAATTCAAAACAAGCAAAAGGAATTGTTTGTGCAATTGGTAGTTGCTGTGGCAACTCCTTACCAATGGATGTTTAACATGTTAGAAGCTTATACGTGGTAGAGGGGAGACTGTAAAGTTTCATGGAAAAGAAGTCCACTGAGGTTTATTTCATACACAGAGAACCACAGCGGGCTGAGGAATTTTCCAAAATGGAAAGAGCTGGAGGTTTGGTAAGTATACACAGGAAGTACTGTATATGCTTGCTCTGTTTTTACAGTTCTCTAGGCATCTGATTTTCACCACTGCTGAGAATGGATAGTAGGCTGGATGGATCTTCCATGTGACCCAACGTGATTATTCTTTTGCTGAATAGGCAATTTCTGCACCCAGTGATGTCAAATACTTAACAAATGCCTCCTAATTAAAAAAGCAGACTACACCAAAGTATAAAGGGACTTTTGTATACAACAGGCACAAGATGTTTTCTATTCAAATTTTAGTTATCACACCCTGGTTTTGTGCACTTAGGATTGAAAATAGACTCCTGTCTGTACACTGATAAAAGATTCCATGGAAGCTGGCAGGGCCCCAAAAGGCCACCTAAGCTCAGGTAGTGTCTGACTTACTGACAGGAGCTACTTCCCTATTTAGGCAATCTCCCTGTTTCAAAAGCATGGCCTCCTCATGACTTATGACATTAATCACAGCCAGAGAAAGTCATCCTTTATATAGCTTATCTGAAAAGCTTAGAGATTATAATGATCGGGGAAAGGGGAACAGCATCTTAAAAGATTTCTGGAGATGGGCAAAAGTCTACAATGCTGACTGGAAACAGAAGCATGCAAAGCTCATCCTGCAAGATAGAGACTCTACAAGAACATTTCTGACAGCTTTTACAGCACATGACAGCCACTAAGGACTTTTTTGTTACTCCAAACAAGTAAGCTCCAAAACCAACCACAACTGAAGTCCAACAGAACATGTACTTCAGGTGCGTAGAAAAGCACTGCTGAATTCCCCTGTCCTACCTTGCAGGTTCAGCTTTTCCAATCTTCTGTACTCCTTACCTAAGATGATGACACACGGAATTTAGCAAGTCTTGCCAACTCAATTTCCCAAAAGTCTTTCTCACAGAGTTAAATTACTACTCTCGCGTTCCTTCTGACTCTTTTACCCAAGGGACAAAACAAGCTGAGAAAAAAAAAAGAAAAGAGCTGAAACTGCAGTGTGGTGAGAAGAACAGAGGCTATTTGGGTGGCAGCTGTGGAATTGTGTGTGGCGTGGGAGCAAGTCATTAATCCTATTTCCAGTGCTCACATTTTTATTTTCACAATATTTAATGCTTATTTTTAAAGTCACAGTTACGAAAGCACTTGAGGAGGTCTGAATGCTGATTTTCTTTTATTTTTCCCTAATATGTTTCTAGCTGCCATGATTGCCAGTAAAAAACCTGAAACTATGCAACCTGAAAATTCAGAAAACATACACACTTCCTTTCTTAACTTACCAGTTCTTAGTCCTGAGGATTTTTAATGCTTGGAGTTAACAATACTGATTTATCCTCCTTTTTGCTGCTTCTTCCCACAGCAGACAATTTTATTCACACTGCTGTTACTTGTTTTCATTTCAACACATACCAGCTCACTCTATAACTCACTAGCTGTCAGCATTTTAAAAGAAAGATTAGCAGTGCCAACTACACCTCAGGAAAAACATTTGCACTCCTCACAGCTCAAGTGTTTATGATATACTACAGAAAAAGTGGTGCATTACATTATCCATGTCCCTCTTCTTGTTTCTGCAGGGCTTCACTAAGCTGACAACTGACAGTTGCACGCTTGTTTAAAAACTGCAGTAAGAAATAATTATTCTGAAGACACTGCATATATCATCATACAACATAACAACTAAGTTTTTTTAATACACAAGCTATTTCTTTACTAATTTGTATTTTGATAAAACAACTGACTGTTTAACAGAAAAAGCAATGCTAAGTTAGTGAAGAAAGATATATTTTAGGACTACTTAATAAAGCAGACAAATGAGAATCTAAATTCTGAATGCTACCTGACAACAAACAATTTGAGCCTACAATCGATTATGAGCCTACAGTTCATTAGGACACAAAGCTATTATCGCTGGAGCCTAGGAAAGTTTCCCTTAAAATTACAGACGAGGATTGACAGGAGGATGTTACTCACTGTAAACTACTTATTCCCAGCACCGTCATTTGTTGAGTTTTTAATACAGTGCTCACAAGGAAAAATAACTAGCAATCTAGTAAAATATCATGCCTTTGATACTTCTCATATTATTTACATAGCGTTTACTAAAGTGTCTTTGAAGACTATACAATGCAAGAGCAGCCTGAACCTAGAAATACTCAGATATGCTGCAAATATGTTAATCAACGGACATTTAGAAGACTAGAAACAACTTAGTATTTGTTCCTCTTCCACATGTATCATCACAAAAAAGAGGGATGCAGGTAAACAGGGAAGGCAGAAATTATTTTTGCATTTGGCAAGAGAAAGAATAGATCATTTAGCATAGCTGATCTAGTTACCTTCATTAACTGCTTTTAACAATAGCAGCACAAAAGATCTTCCAATAATTCTCCAGGAATTACTAACCCTGAGATAAACTGTATAGGTTAACTAAATGTCCTCAAACTAGTTTAGATGCTGGAGCAACCAAGAAAGTTCCTTACTTTTAAGAATAATCGTAATGTGATGTAATGGTCTATGTTTTGAAACCTTGTTCCACCTTTAAACATCTATGCTTTACATAAAAATTATTTTCATCTTAAATCTTACCTGGCAATAGAGCTGAGTAATTTGCCATACATGGGGCACTCCACTCTTACTAACGTGGCAATCTTTAAAACTATGATCCTGCGTCAAACTCCCAGAGCCTGGTGCTCCAGTAAACATAGGAAAAATCACTATGACATAGCAGGACAATACAGCAACACCTGACCCTTGAAGTTCTAATGACATTGGTAGGAAGTATACTCTTATAATTTTACTTCATAATACAAGGCATTTTGACAAACTCTAAGCATTTATTCCTAGGTGAATGTTCCAAATGCAGTATTCTAGGCATATGGTTTTCTCTGGTAAAGCAGAGACACATTCCAATACCTTATGCAACTATCAAGGAACAAATTTTCCTCTGCTTTCAAATTGCTTAATTCTGAAAATTTTATACTTCTTTTGCAGGGGGAGAGGGCAGGAGAAATCCCAACAATTTCATATTACTAAATACTCAAGTAAACTATTTGCTGTAAAAAGTACCTTTTAAAACTAAGAAAAATAATTAAGTACTCAACAGACTGTTTCTACACATACAAAGGATAGACAAGTTAGTGAACTATCTGTCCTCTGTATTGCTTTGAATTATTTCTTTTCAATTATTTACTACTTAGAAATGCGGTCAACCATTTAAAATTTTTATTTGGTAAATGCATAAAAGTAGGTCACTGAAACAAGCTTATATACAATAATACACAGACATATCAGAGGATTAATATATAAAAAGCAAGAGATGAAAAAACTGACCTGCTGCTTCTGGTGTTTGTTTAGTAGGGCTAAAAATAAGATGTAACATCTGGAGCAGTCTGCTAAAGCTGCACAGAAGTCATTATAGGAAGAAAGTTTGCTACAAAGGTATAAAAATAAAATATAAATGAATGAAAACACTTTTTTCCACAAAAGATTTTTCTTAAAAATCACTCTGCATTTGACTCTCAGAGCTGTTTTTTCCAACAAGTAAAATGAATGCCAATACTCTGACTTCTAGTAGAGGCACACACAGTTACATAAGAGCACAACAGAATTTTTGCTATCCCTGCCACAGCAAATTATGGGAAGAAGCGAACATAAGGAGCTTCCCAACATGCTTGCCATATGGGCACAGTATGCTAACATCAGTACTTCTTCGAGTTAAATGCAAGAACTATAATTTCAAGATCACATGGGAAATCAGACAGGAGATGAAATAAAGGGTCCCTTCCTAATGCACACCTAGTAGAGCCCAGCGACAGCACTACCAGAACACATCTCTCACCAGCAAATATGGAGAACGTGCCTTCTTGCAGTCACAATTTTATCTCTGTGTATTCCCTAACAGCTGCTCCGGTCCTACACTGCTCACCTTGACCATTACAAAAACAGAGAATTGGACATGCTTTGGTCATACCAGAAATACTGTAATAACAGAACAAACTAGAATAACCTCTTACTTCCCACGTACTCAAAACCAGCAGATATCTGTGCTGATGTTCACTTACAGCCAATTACAGCAAGACTTACAGACTTAGAAAAATGAATAATCTGAATAGATTGAACATATTCTCTACAAAGAAGTGGCCTAAAATTACTGAGACAAAAGAATAATTATTCTGTATTACTAGAAGACAAAACAAAATTCAAATCTGCTCTGTACTGCATAGTGTAATATTTTTTTGTGTGACTGCAATTTCCAGGAAGCTAATTAAATTGATTTTATGGCTAATTTGTATCCTCAGAGCATGTAGTTCACTAAACTTAAGAAAAAAAATGGAAGCAGTAGGAAACTTTAAATAAGACAAATTACTTTTTCTCCATACTGAATTCCAGATCAAGTAAATGTTCCTGTCAGAATTACAGTGTAAATAACAGTTACATTTAATTACAAACCCATTACCCCACTTTTTCATGACATTTTCCAAGTAGAAGTGCTCTCTCCTTAGAAGAAGCAAATATGCTCAAAGTGCTGTAATCACTGCTAGAACTCAACTCATTTTTAGGAACAAAATCAGAGATGGAGATGTGGACAAGGTGGCATGGAACTGTGGAAGTAATTCACATGCTTTACAGGTAGCACAAACAGCAAAGGACCAGATTTGCCCGTTTTTAGCTGTAGAGAGGAAGGAATGACAGTCCCTTATGTAGCTGCTCTTCAAAGCACAACCCAATCTCATCTAGCAAGGAGAATGTGATGGATAATTTGGAGGGACTGAACAGGAAGAAAAGCCCATAGCAGAATCTCAGTGAACATGGAGCCACAGGTAACATGACTCAGTACAAAAACAAAGCAGCAATAGCAGATACTTCATCCAGAACTGCATTCATAAATTGTGTTTATAATCCAGCTCCTCCTGAAATTACCAACAGTTAATTTCACAGCTTCTTCAAAATCCTTAAACTGTCTGCAAGTCCATTTAGGATTGGACATTACAAGCTGGTGCTTGGTAACTGGAAGATTTTTGACTGAGGAACTATTCAGACTACAAAAGGACCTTTTTGGGTGATTCATTCATACTGATCTCCCTCTAAAAAGCACATCTTGGGAAGCAGTCATTGAGCTGCTCATAAAACTGAGATTCTTTAAGTGCTTCCATCTGCTCACTCAAGCCCTGATCCCACAGATTAATCTCCTCAAACACTCTGTGACAGATCAAAACAATGAACGCTGATCACATTTTCACTTTTGTATTTTATTCCACAATACACAGTCCCCGACATAACTTAAGCTTGTGTAATTTCTCTCATTCATTTTTTAAAACATGTCTATTTAATAATAAAACATTATTAATCCTAAAAATAGGATTAATAAATACTTAATAATTTATGTAGCTCTAAAATATAAAAAATGGTACTTTAAAAATCTCAACCAGAATCTGTGGGATCAAAGAATGACAATTAAAAAAACCACTTTTCACAGGGACAATGAATCCAGCTTTGTATGGCTACAATTAAACTATTCTATCAGTGTTAATAGACACAACTATCATACAAAATCATTAAAAACTACACAGAGCTTTTAAAAAAACAATTCAACGTAAAACTTCCAATTTTAGTGCTTGATCCAGCCCTCTTTGAGGTCACTTGAAGCAGTAACACTAACTTGACTGCATGCAGAAATAGCACTGTGTTCTGTACTTACCTGAATATCCTGACAATATAGGTGCATACATCCTTATCATTCATACGCTGCTCTAGCGCCACACAGAGCTCAGAGACTGCACCATTGGAAATGAGTTGGCATCTTGCCGGAGGTAAGTCAGCCAAGTTTCGCAAAGTAGCTGTCAGCTGCATATAGAATATTTAAAGATTTATTAATCACAGCTGCTTACAACAGAATCCACACTGTTTTGAAAATTTAATAAAGCTCAGATCTCATTTATAACATCTAAGGCACTCTGAATGCCCTGTTAACATTCTGCAGGTATGTATCTATCAATAAATTATAACAGGAAATGGATAAGTAACAAAATTGCATGTATTGAAATAATTGTTTGAAAAATGAAAGACTGGTACTGGTCTTTGCCTGCATGTAACCACCTTCTTTGAGGGAAACATGATCTTTCATGTGTTTTAAAATCTCATATGCACATATACAACCACGTACCAATTGGAAACTAGATGAAATGCAGTGGATAGTTGAAGTGATTTTTTGCATAATGTCTGATTTTGCAAATTTACATTTAAGTCTTGAAAATTAATACTGATATATAATATAAATTTTGGTAATAACTATAAATTACAAATTAAGATGAATTGATTTTAAAAGACAATAAAATTTATTTTGATTAAAACATTGAAAAGTTAATCAAGATCAAGAGAAATCCACTATTCGAACAGTATAAAAATGAAAAGCTTGAGTCCTCAAGTTTATTTTGGCAAAACCAAAATATTTTCAGAAGACACTGTTCTATTTCAAGGAGTTTTAAGCATACAATATCTATCACTTGTAGATATGCAAAATGAATCAGCTAATGCGTATTTTGAAATGTTCTGGTTCTCTTCCAAGGTAAGGGTATTCAAATGCCAAAGCCGGACAGGCTTACATTTAACATGTAAGTTAACTGTTGATCTAAACCAGAACTTACTATAAATTTAATGTGAAATCATTTTAATCCAATGTGAATATGGGGATTCTTCAAATTTTCTTTATTCTAAGAGTAAGGTATTTATACTTCTATTTGGTTTTAAATGTAGTTTGATAAGGCACAAAGAATATCTGTTCAAATTGTTTGTAATCACAAAAAACTCTAGAAATTAAGTATTTTATCACTGAATTGGACTGCTTGTCCAGTGACATGCAATTGCTAATTTTAAAGAAAAATCTGACAAAGAGCAGGCTAAGTTGTGTTTGAGGACCTTTTGCTCATAGAATCCTATGCGGTACTCTGTCCATTCTCCAGCAGCTTTCAAATTTGCTGTCATACGTCAACAAATTTGACAAAACTGTACATCTTCAATAATCACACGATGGTTATGGACCAGTAGGAGAAGGAACAATGTGTCAAAATGGATAAGCAAGGTACAGAGGGAAAAAAAAAATGTGATAATGTGAATGTGATAATGTGAATGTGATATGTGAATCGATTTAACTTCAGCACTAAATATGAAATGTATACTATATTCAGAATAAACAGAAATGGAACCTATGGAAGCCATTTGCTTCATATTGCTCATATTTTAAGAAGACACCTGGATTTTTTTGTTATTTTAACTGAACAACTGCAAAAAAATATAATTCCAGATATGCATTATTTCACAAGTCATAATGCTTCAAAAATCAACACAATATTGGAGAAGTATTTTAAAATAAAAATATTCTGATCAAATATTTCGCCATTCAAAAGTTTTGGTGGAAAAATTCCACAGAAGACTCCATTCAGTGGTCACATACAAGATGTCCACAGTCAGCCTAGGATGGTATTTGTTGAGGTCTAGCTAAACTTCACAATAAAGAAAATGAAGGATAAACCACATATTAAAAGTGTTGTCCAAACCTAGACCAGGGCTTTCACTGCAGCAGAGAGACTTACATATTAGATGATAAAAAAAAATAAAAATCTTTATCAATAGATAATGGTGCAGAGGTCTCCAAACAGACAGTAAAATTTTTCACTGCCTGAGACAGGCAGTTCAAAATCGTCCAGCAGTAAATTCTATCAAGAAGCATCCTCACACAAAGACAGGTTGGAAAGGAAAAGCAATCCAAAATAGCACATATGCTTAAATGTGCGAGACAATGAAATTCAGAAGTTCATACAAGTATATATCCACAAAAGAACAGTTAGTACACAAGTGGAATTTGAAGAGTACAAATTAAAAAAACAATAGAAGCTAGCCAGACAGCAGATGAATTCAAGAGATATTCTGATTGCTTCAAGCAGACACCATGATTCAGGGAGAAATGCCTAACAACTGGCTCGAGTAATCCCCACCAGCCCCAATACTTATGTTGCCATGTGAAAGATCAAATTCACCCAAACAGAAAATTTAACAGCAGACAAATGCTATTTTTGAAGGAGAAGACATTTAAGTGCTTTTCAATTAAGGAACATGGAGTACTTGTTAAGTCTTGTTAGTGACATTTCAAAAGCCTTGGTTTTTGAATAAGCATTACCATATTTCATATAATCAGACTATTAAGTGAAGCAACATAAAATGTGTCAAAGATGACCTTGGTTTCATGTCCTCTATTAAGGAAAAATAATTATTATTACAAACATTTTTATTATTGTATTGTGGGACTTCTGCATAAAATGCATTGTGTAACAACGATGAAATCAGAGAAGGACTTTATTCCCACAAAAATGACCTGGCAAGTTTATGTATAACACTGCCATCTGGAGATTGTGCAATTATACAGTTAAAGAATGAAGAGTTGGTCCTAGCTGACGAGATACTTCAGTTATCAAGATTAAAAGATGGCAGAGCCTCCCTCAGAGACCACTGTGCCTATTTAAGGTGTTTTTCTCCTCCAATATAATTTGCTCTCTATTCCTGAAGACTTGTATTTATTCATTCATTATTTCTGATCTTTTGCTGCAAGTTAAAGTATGCCACAAAAAATTTATTCTTTGTTCTGAAGCCACAAATCACAGAAGAAACTTTCTTCAATCTATAACCCTGAAAACAGAACTATTCCTATATCTGTCTGTGATGACTGAACAATTAACTCACCTGGAAGAAATGGTGCACATTAATGTAGATTTGTTGAAGAAACTGATATGAGAAAATCACACAGGAATTCCATAGAAGCAGGAATCACTAATTTTCACTAATAAACACTAATAATCACAAGAGGAGGAAAATGAAGTATCTGTACTACTACAGAAGAGAATACAAACAAGTTGAACAGCAATTTCAATAAGAGACACTTGTCAGTATTGACTTTTCCACAAAAGACTTGAGGCCTTCTTAGAAACAGCCAGTCTGCTCAAACTGTACAAAATAGTTTTACTACACTTCCAATCATACTGAAAACAGCAGAGATAATAATGACCCCAAACAAAAGTGTAAAATGTAACGTTTTTCTTTCACATATTTGCAAATTAAACCCTTGATTTAAAAAACTAAATTTATCCACACACAAACAATGGAAGAAAAAAAAACATTTCTGCAAAGTTGTGTGGAAGCTAGACAGCTAGTCTAACAGCTAAAAGTAATCTCATTCATTAGTTTTATTACTTGGACATCATTTGTTATTTTTAAATGCCCCAACTGGCAAAAACTTCTCTTTATATCTATTTAACATAAATTTCCATCTCTTTCTACTCAACAAGATTCCCATTATACGTATTATATGATCAATGCCAACAGCAGCTAGCAAATGTCAGTAAGTAATATGCTTTGCTTTCAACCATCCCCTTCCTGCTCTCAGAAGGATAAGTATTTTTAAACTATACAGACATGAAAAGAGATACAGGATACATATTTCTAATTCAGGTTTTAAAATGCCTACCAGAACTACAACCTGAATTTCCACTCACTGAAATCATGGCACAACTTCCGTATGTGAGACATCATAATCTATGTCTTCATCTAAGCTTACTTTACATATCATTTCAGTGTTTTAAGTGACTGGCTATCACCTTGTAAATTACACTGAGAAAAGAATCTATTCTGGACACCCAATCCCTCCTCAATACTTTTCAAAAGGGGGTTTCTAACTAAACTGATAGCCTAAGGCAGTACTGGGATTTACAAAGTCTAACTAGTAGCATTCAAGAAAAATATGGTCATTAATATCTTGATTACGTGCAGACCTGAAGTTTGTACACCTTCTCTTGAAAAAGACGGCTTGGAAATCCCATATACAGTTTTTGTATAGACTATAAGATATGATATCAACAAAATTATGATCTTTGAATTGTTTGGAGAATTCACAGTGCCACAAGAAAGTTAACATTCCCAATTCTAAAGACAGAAGTATATAAAAGAGAATTTTGTGATTCATATAGGAACTTAATGATGACAGGACCAGATAGGAAAGAAAATAGGAACACAAGCAGCACAAAATTTCCAGTTTCATCATATATTCTCCCAGTCTTCAGCATCTTTACCACTTTGGGACTTCCTTAGCCAAATGTAAGCATTAAGCCACATCGTTTCATTCAGTGCTTCATACCATCTCCCAGTCTGTTTAGGTTTGTATTAATATGATACGCACTATTCTGCGGAGACATACCTCATAGCTCCACTAAAATAAACAGACAAAAATCAGTAATAATAACATGATGGTGTAAGCTATCCATTTTCTCATTTCAAGTAGTATAAAATCCCTTGTTTGTAAGTTAGTAGAGAATTAAAGAAAAACAGCATAATTAATAGAGAAATTTAGTGTAAACACTACCACAGAAAATTGTCCAATATATTTCCCTACGAAGTCCACAAAAGCTTACAATTACACCATTCACTAATCTTTACATCAATAATTTCCAAGACAAATGCCAGGAATCTACCTGGCAAATCCTTGACAAACACACAAAAAACACAGCCTATGTATAACTTAAGATTTAGCTACATAACCATTTTTTTCCAAAAACACTAAGGTTTAAATCGTTTTAGAGCAAAGGATCGGTTTTCATAGCCACCACTCATCAAGGTACCTCATATGTGAAGAGACAGTTTTGAGCCTGCTGCCTTCAAAAAGTGTTGGCTTTTACAACCACCTTTTCCTTAAATTACAGTTCTTCAGAAACAGTTTGTCAACGAAACATAGCTGTATTTTCCTATGCAATTTTGAAAATGCATTATTCTTGTAATATGAAGCTTTTTGTAACCTCCTAGAGTATTCTAGAAGTGATTTGTATTTATTATTTCAGTTTAAACAACTTAGGCAGGGAGCATATTTTTATCTGTTTACTATAATATCCAAAACATCATCAGCACCAGAAAGTAATATAAAGGAACTGGTTTTATTAGATACCTAAAAATATTTCTGTTAACTTCAGAATTTCTAAAGCCTTTAGAGTTGACTACACAAAAATATCTAGGATAATTAAATTTAGGTCCTGAACAACTTCATGTAAACATCTTAAAAAGCAGTCTATTCAAATCTAGGTACAACTTTGTCAGTGGCACAGAGGCTTCGCTTATCTCCTCTAATTAAATTTTTAATTTGCCCTTGAATTGTGTACTTTTAGAAATAAAAGTAAATGCTAACCTGGACTAATAAGTGGCCCAAGTTGGAGAAATATGTGTCGTTTTCTTTTATATTATTAATCTGCTTCACTAATTGCAGCAACATTTCAACAGCTCCTTTGTTGACCATTTCATTAAGGAGTACTGCATTTCCAGACATGAATTTTATAGCTCCCATGCAATACAGGAGAGCTTCATTGTTTTTTTGCAGATCTTCAGTTCTCAGGACCTCCAGCAAACAATCTAAAAGGAAAATCATTATTCAGAAAGCCTAATATTAACATTTGTATTTGATACAGTCCAGTCATTGAAAATACTAACAATTGTGTAAAAACCCTCAGATTCAACTCTTGCATTTCTAGTAAGTGGGCTAGAAAAATTGGGTATTTGGATTGAAACCAAGAAACAATTATTGATGAATAAGAGAACGGGCCTAACTTTTTTTCTCGCAGGCTTCAAGAACCAGCACCAGTTGTAAACACATAGCAGTAATCATTGAAATCCTCAGACTTGCAAAAGCGATTGTATGTGCCTGGAATTTATGTACTAAACTTGAGAAATTCTAAAGAGGTTTATTCTCACTACTTCCTTAAAAATCAAACATCTTAAAGCATCTCAAATGGAGCACTAAGAAGCAGAGGTGCCTCATTTAAATCTCACATTTGAAGTCTGTTCGTAGCCTTTTTAGATTTACTTTTTATGTAGGTAAAGCTACTGTAAAAGTTTTGTTTTATGGTACCACTGTCAGATATCTGAAATGTTAAAATTAACAGTTGTTAGCACAAGTCCCATGTATCTTTCACAGTCAAACTGAGACATTCTGAATTTGATGGGTGTATCTTAAATAAACAAGTAATCCTAACCAAATTTATACTTTTGAATTTCTAATAACTGATTGAAACTGATGATTACTTCTGCTTCCTGTGTTCCATCCAGTTGAATAAAAACATTTTCCAGTCTCATTAAACTTAAGAAATTTCTAAAGTTTTTCTGTCTCAACTCAAGCATGTGGGTGTATATGGATGAAGTACACACACTCTAGGCTCTTGGCCAAACTCTCACCCTCACCAAGGCCTATCGGTCAGCTAAATCACTTGGGTTGTTGCAATGTGAGAAATCAGTTTCAGGTCCCTGCTCTGCTCAGTATCAAACAGGGTCTTGAACAGTACTTGTCTATTTCAGGATGAACGGTTAATTTATTTCTTCTTTGGAGCTGCTCCACTGCACGTAAATAGTTCACAGGGCCAGAGCAAGGAAAAGACATTGAATCTATAACCCAGTGACTGCAACAGGAATGTGGGTGATCAAGATGATAACCCAGGTTCATGTCTTTGGCCTGGATAAGGTGGGTCCAAAACATACAAAGTGAATAAACAAATATTCATTTTCTTCATATTTCTCATATTTGCAAGGTGTGTGTGTATGACACAACTAAAGTTACAATCACGAAAGAGATCTTAGAGCCATTGCTGAAAATTCTCCAAAACTACTGGCTGAATGTGCAGCAGCTAAAAAAGCCATTGATTATTCTCAATATCCTTCCTGATGATGGCCACCAACACAGCATTATTTAGCTTCTATAAAATTTGGTGTGAATTTGGTGCGGACACATCCTGACTTGTGTAGACAATTTTGTTCCGTACATCTCAAGAAGGATCTACTGGACTTGGAGAGGTATAGAGAAGGGCTACTAAAACAAATGAGAAAATACCACAATATCCTTTCAAAGGGAGAGCTAAAAGGCTGAGATGCCTCAATCTGAAGAGGACAAGGCAGAGACGTGATATGATCATGGTTTGAAAAAATCATGCAGTGAAGGGTAAACTGAATGTAAAAACTCTTACAAATCCTGCAAAACTACAAGCAGGGGCATGATGAAAAGCAGATAGGCTTAAAACAGCAGACAGGGAACTTCTGGGACTTGTTGCTCTATGAGATTGTAGAGGCAGACAGAATCAGAAAGTTCAAAAAGGAATTAGACAAATTAACAAACAAAAGAACTATAAACAGAGACTAAAAAGGATTAGGCAGGGATGTGCCATCTGATGTCCCTAACAGAATGTAACAATTCTGGATGCTGGAGTAGTACAGGGGAAACAGATCACAGAAAACACGCAGGCTTCCATGCTCTCCCTAAACAGCATCCCCTATTGCCATCATTAGACACAGAATACCAGACTAGATGGACTGTTAGACTTAGGCGATTTTTAGTGCATTAACTCTGAAAGTGTTTCTTGAAAGATGATCAGTCTAACTATTGAATTTCAACATATACAGGAACAGAATACATACCCAATAATCTATCATTTTGAATGATGTAATCATTTTTTTCATTCCTGCACATTTTAAATGCAAGCTTGCAAACACTGAGAAGATTTTTTCCATCCACTTTCATCTGCAAACAAAGTAAAAGACATAAAAATCCCAACTAATATCTACATACAAAAATGCACCATAAGATTTTACAAGTTCAGACACCATGGTAAATTGTATTCTCACAGATCTATTAAATTCCAGCTAAAATCCTGACAGTACACTGAGCCAAACTGAAAAGTCTGCAGCATTAAAGGACTCTGAAACCTAGCTGGTTTAAGCTCTATTTAGTGAGCTGTGCTGACTGACTTTAAAATAACAGATTATATATCAACTTTTTATGTGTTTTCTGCTGGTAGTATATCAATAACTTGCACATTTTTTTTCTCTAATTCACTCTTAGAAAGAAATTCTGCACAGCATTCACTGGTTTGGCATCTATGGCCATACCACAAAGAACTCCAGCACAACAGTACATGTCATAATGAAGTTGTTATCAAATAATCAGAAAACAAGATCTTATGATGTACTAATGGGTACTGAGAGATCATGAATCGGAAGTAAAAGTGTTAAAAATACAATGACAAGTCTCTTCTCTGCATTTCAAGGGCAATTTCTTCGCTTGTTCATAATTTTTAAAAGATTCCACCAAAAAATGTCTGTAACAGAACTTTTTTTTTTTACAAGCAACTCTCAACATCTACGCAGTATCTGAATAGATAATTATATCTTCTGATTAAAATAACACATGCCTTAAAGGATTCCCTCCCCCCATACACACACACACTAATTACTAAAATGTTTACGACACAATGCTAGCCTGTACCCTTCCACCAGTGACTGTCCATACATACTTAGTAGAAGCTGAACCAACAGGTTCAAAAGCACCAAATTAATTGAGAGTTTTAACTCGAAATACTAGAGAAAGACATAATTACACTTTACAAAAAAATGTTTTGGTATTTTCAGATAAAGGTGTTTAATAAGGTCAAGATATTATTGAAAAACTAAGCTTCATTTCCATGTGTAATTTTTAATAATTATTTTGATTAAATCCCTGCATGTGTATCCCAGCTTAGGAGATGTCTCTTTTCCATGCTTAAGCAAAATTCCTGCCACCATTCCTGTCCCTCCCAGACTTAATTTCTCTGCAAAAAATAGGCTCCAACAAGTGCCAATCAGGATGAATGGGAGACTAGTATCCGTATGGCAAGAAATTGTGCTTAGGAAAGGGTTAGTTTAGTCACAGTTTACAAGTATGAAATGAAAAATCAAATGCAAGTTGTAATTCACAATTTAAGCCTCACATTCTACCAAACAGCATTTTAAAACACTTACAGCCAGAATAATCTTTGCCAGCTTCAGGCAAAGTGGATCTGAATCAATGTCTACAAGTTTACATAATATCTTCAGAAGCACACTTCTTCTTTTAAATCTTTTTCCAAGCATATTTCCTTCATTCAAAGCTTGATAGAGCTTGGTGCAAGCCAGACAAAGATTTTCTATATTGTCTTCTACTTGAAGGGGGCAGAAAGGGAGAGAAAAATAAAAAATAATTATCAGTGCCACCTTTTCCAGAGCATCTCAGTAGACAAAGACACAGCAGAACAAAACAAAGGATGGACTGAACAACAACAAAATAATAAGGCACCCAATAAATATCTTAAAATGATAACGCAATCCTCAAAGAGTTTTATTCTGCTCTTCCAAAAAGAAGAGACTCAAGGCAAGAAATCACAGAGCCAAAGCTAAAATGAAAATCACCTTTAATGCTTAATCAGATTGACCAAACGTCTACCAGAAAACTGTGAATCTGAGTATACTTCTTTAAAGAGCTCTACCGAACATGACGTGAAAAACAGACAGTTAAAGAATATTTTTCTGCCCATATACATAACCTAATATATCACACCTTGTTGTGATTAAGAACAAGTGAATGTAAAAACTTGTCAGAACTCCGCAATGCATAGTAGAGGTGCAAGATATATTTGAGTGGACTGTTGGCTTATTGACAAAAAAAGGTCATCTACCTCCTAACCAGACACTATTTAAAAAATACAAAAATAAAACCTGCAGTTAAACTTATTACAAAATCTGCATCTCAACACAATGGAATCATGTACATTTTTGCTTTAGAGGGAAAAGGAAGTCTTACATATTTTCAAAATTTAAGAGTGAGGTGGGTTTTTTTTTTCTTTTCTTACATTTGCTTGTGTCTATAAGATGACACTAATAAAGCACCATATAAACCCACTTAAGCTGCCTGTAAAAACTCTGCATTTACTCAGGATGTACTTCAGAGCTGAAATAGAGTCATATTCAAGGAGGCAAAGCACTTGTGATGAAATATATATGGACAGGAAATTACGACAGAAAACACTGTATCTAAGGCCCCAAACCTGTAGGCAGATTCAAGGACCCACTTCTCATGCTGAGCAGTGCCTGGAAGCTCTCAGTTTGCAATCATCATACTCAAGGAACAGCAATGACTGTTCCATTTCTACTCCCATCATGACAGAAAATTTAACAAAATTTAGCATGATTCTAAACCCTCTGCTCCAGTAAGCTGTGAAATAGGAGTGGCAAGGAACCAAAATCAAAAGGTCTCCACTCCATTTCATCAAAATTAACAACAACAAAAATTATTCATCAGTCATCCCATGGGGAACTTTTGAAGCTTATCCTCCCTTGAATACTGGAATGTAACAGAATAGATTATTTGCTCCTCTAGAAAAAGAGACTTTGGGGTTCTATTTGTTTCTGTCTTATAACAATCATCTCAAGCACATGATATTCATAAGATTTTAGACAACAATTAAGTTCCAGGTTAAACTTTTTTGAATGGAAAGTTTTCTGCAAATATTTTTGAGGGAGAAAGGGGAAGAAAAAGGCTTTTCTATTAATATATTAAAAACTAATTGTGACCTAAATGCATGTGCAGGGAAATAGCTGAAAGGTATGAAGCAATTGACTACAGACAAAATTAAAAAATATTGAATTACCAACAGACCCACTCAAAACATTAAAATTATGGTTTTCTGATATTCATTTTGATAGGAAAAACTGCAATTGTGCAGTAAACAGCCTAAATAAAGCAATATAACACGCAGCTGCAGGTGGCAATGATGCAATTCAGTTACAATTTATGTGAATATTCAAGAAGCAGTAAAACTCTTAACCAGAGAACTGGTAAGAAAATATCATTAGATAGTTTTTCCAATAATAGATGAAATTAACCCACAATCAAGTTTAAAAAAAAGCCAACACACTAACCAAATCAAGTAACAACTGAGGAAAAGTGGCATGAAAATTGATTTACCTGTTACATTCATGACAAGGGAAAGACATGATTAGATTTTACCTCTAAATAATATTTTGCTTACCTATAAAGAACATGTCACTATGCAAAACTTAAACTCAGTGGCTCATATCCGACAATCTCAGAATTAAGTGAGGAAAATGTGAAGTTGCATAGCTGTTTTCAAATTTCCTGATCACTGTTTTTCTACACATCACTGACAGATGTGGGAATGAGAATCCTGTCTTTTTAAAATAATGATATATTTGGGGAATCACTCAGTACTATACAGGTGTTTCACACTCATCAACATCTGCAAAATTATGCAAAAAAAATATTCTAATCTGTACCATGCTATAATGAACACTGCAAAAGATCCCGTAAGACACTCACTTTTAATGACTTGTAAAAGCAAATCTACTTTCTATATTCCCACCATTCAAATAAATATAATGTCTACAGAAGTCACCTAAACAATCTTTTGAATGAAATATTAAAATGGATTTCAGAGTGCGATCTTTCAAGCCATACTTGATTTACCCAATTTTGCTTCCATATTCTGGGTCATTACATACTTTTCTGAGACATCTAACACTACGCACAGATGGAAATCTTAATGAAGATTTCCTTAGTTTTCGACCTTCAATACAGTCTATGCTTAACACAGCGAATCTGTGCAGTACTGTATTCTTAAAATTACTACCTCATCACTGACTACTAAGCTGGCAGAGCTATGTTGTCTAAAATAACGTAATTTAATCAGACAAGATCTTCTCTAAACCAGTATTTTTTTTTAGGGAATCACAGAACGGTTGACGTTGGAAGGCACCTGTGGGGATCATCTGGTGCAACTCCCCTGCTCAAGCAGGACCACCTAGAGACAGTTGCCCAGGCCAATTTTACACTGCAAAGTCACTGAACATATGAAAGCATAAAAGGCTACATAGTCCAACTACTGTTACTCTTTTGTAGTAGACACAAAGGAGTCCCATGTTTCCTGCAGGAAATAGTATAGAAAACACACCTTTCAAGAACAGTGTTACCCACCTTTTTCCAGTTCACGCAGAATTGGTAGAATCTTTCTATGCCAAAAGATTTCTTCCTCTTCTGATTCATTTATTCTTGTTTCATCCTCTAAGCCTTCAAAATACATTCAAAACAAAAGCACATATTCAGTAAAGGTTTCAACTTTTACACAAATAAACAGATACAAATACTTTATTTATCAGTCAGAAAAAAATATCTAAAAATGTCACATTTTGCTATATTCTGGGTTATTCTACCTACTCAAGCTTTTGTTTTTATTTACATCTTCTCAAAAATATAAGTTTCAAACAGAACTAGATGGATAAATGTTTTGATATGTAAAACTGTACTGTAAAGCCAGATTTGTTTTTGTTTGCTGACGTTAATGTTTCATTTGATCGCTGAATTGGAAAGTAATGACTACTTTTCCATTAACATGTCCTACTATTTTTCAGCTCTATGTCCACGTGACAGCTTATTCTGTGTTAAAAAATATCCATACTGCTGACAATCCTCTAGGATTGTATGATTTTATCTAGTACACATGCACAATATTACACTAAGCTTGGTTAACTGACTCTTTGGTCAGTTAGGGAAAAACAGCCTTGTTAGCTGCTACATCCAGTTAGTAACTCTAATGACTTCATGCAATTAGTTTTGAGAACTTCTTGACTAAATTTTTGTAAAATACATGTTTCCCTCCTACTCTGTTACGTTAAACAATTTCTCACACAGCATTTTGGGAAATCAACATCAAACTACAGATAGCTGATAGATGTTTTGCCTCCAATAAACATGTCAGAAGCCTTGAAGGCAACCAACTCCCAGTTTTCTTGGCCACTCTCAACTAATTTCTTCCACAGTGACTGAGAAAGAGCTACTCTTCATTATCGGAAACCTTGTCCACTTCACAAAGAAGTTTAAAAAAATATTTCAGCTTTTTTTATACTTTGCTTCAAAAGAAAAGACAAAGAAAGCCTATCAGCAGACATCAAGTTAAAAATTGGTAGACCAAAAAATCAGCTGTCTGTAATTCTCCTGGAAACAAGACTGGGAGCATGGATCTGTCTTCAGGTTAGAGAAAGGAGTTGGTGAAACATGGTTTATTAAAAAATGGATTCCAGGATTGACTTTCATATGGATGCAATATCACCAGGAATTATTCCAACTTGCTGAACACCCTTTTCATATTCACCTGGCACTATGTGAAGTGACAGAAGTCTGGTCTTGACCATTGGCCCACTACAGCTGGAGAGCCAGAGTTTCTGCACAGCTTGAGTTTTAAAGGATCTAACAATTGCTTACAAGGTGCATGTAGGCATATTTTTGGAGTTCAGGATTAGGTTAAGCTCCTTATTTTGCAGGCAACCAAAATTGCTGTTATAAAGATGGGGTTTGGCTTGTTGTTGTTTTCTTTTTTTTTTAAATAGGGAAATAAAAGTCACACAACTCCACTAAGTAACATGAAGAAAGCCATTAAGACTAGAATATATACTTTTTTTAAGTGACAGATTTGTCAGAAAGTGTCTCCTACTGTTCATTACTAGCTCTTGCATTTAAATGACACTGTAAATTCTTAATAATCATTATCAAACACAAAAAATACTGTACTACACGAGAACACTGTTATTAAGAGGTTTGCATCATAAGAAGAGTATCTCAGACCTTAAAAAATGACTGTCTACTGAGCATTACTTGGAATGGTGAAAAAATTAAAAACTTCCTGACTATTTGAAAGCTTACAAAGCTTGCTCTTTGAAAAAAAAAATCCAGACTCTTTTTGTGTATCTATATTAACTTCAACTGTCCCCCTATATTTTACACAGAATGTATCTATCAATAATATCTATTTCAACAGCTTATACGAAAATGTTGCCATTTCATAAGTAATACACTTATAAGTATGCTATTATAATAACTATATTGTTGGTGTGTGCATATATACATATTAGTATATGTTATTAGGTAATATTATTACTTATTTTGCAGACCTTTTTTATTTTTTAGATCAAATGGGTTAATAGTCTTATTTAGATTGATCAGTAGCTTAATTAATAAAACACAATGCAGCATTTGCAACAAAATGAAAGCTCTGCTCCGGATAACGTAAGAGCACAGCCAAGATGAGAACACTAGAATAGTTTGCACTGTTCCTTCCTGCCACAAAACCCACGTATTGACTCAATTATTTTTCTTTCCAATTTGTAACTACCTCTCTCAAAGTGAAAGATGGGACTGACTTTCTAACTATGCACATGCTTAACTTCACTAAGCAAGAAATAGAATAGTTTATGTTTGCATTTGCAGATATGACCAAACTTCTCACTAGAAAAAAAAATTAACAAAGCCATTCAAGTTTTAGTTCAGAACAAAAAGAACTGTTTTTTTTTGTGCCACTCTGCTGCAGTTGTCTCACATTCATCAGAAAATACAGCAACCTAAAAATCATAATTCTTTTAAACAAATACCTCTTATAACTAGGAAAGAAAATATAATCAACTTTTACTAAACAATATTAATCCTAGTAATAAGAATGAATAGGAAATACACGATTATAAAGAAAAGCAACATTAAAAAATTGTAAACTTGCAAGTGATTCAGTCCTGGGAGATTTTTAAGGTGCTGATGAAAAGTTATGGAACTAGTTGTATTTAAAATATTGCAGAAGCTGTCCTGAACCTTCTAATTGAGTGAATCACAATTCAACAGCAAAAATACTCAAGCAAAATAATTCAGCAAGTTGAAGTTTGTTTTCTCAGTTTTTCATAGGTCTTAACCACAGCTTTGCATTCTGGTAAAAAAAAAAAAAAAATCACTAATCAGTCTACATTTATTGGTTGCTGTTTTTAGCATGTAAATACAAGAGCCTTAGCAACACTGAGCTTTCAAAAGCTGTGTATACTGCCTGACTTATGTTTAGCCTTTTCATGGAATACTGAGTGGCTACGAATATATTGGTATTAAAACAGTCTACCTCCTCTCTGAAATGTGAAAGTATAAACACAAATCATATCAGAAAACAGAAATAATCTGTAAATGAACATGCCCCCAGGACCCCACTACAGAGAAGAAATGATTGAGAATTCCTACTGCTATCCCACTGTTTATTCTGGGATTAAAGATGAACTATGCACAAACTAAGGAAGCTGCGTGATGTTAAAAAAGTAGATAAAAAAGAAACAAACCTAATAACACAAGGGATTTTTTTCAATAGCACCAATAAAATAACGCAAATAAATAAAAAGGCTTATAAAAAGAGAAAATACAGCCCCACAGAATACTAACTCCCATAACATGGTAAATACTCTCAGGTCCTCCGAAGGAAATGAAAGCAGAGCACATTACAGCCTTTGCCAGAATGATCCAAAATAATGCAACTTCGTAGTTCTTGAAAAATAGTAATAAGGCACAATAATAGCAGAGTAGAAACTTCAGGTTTCCGTACCAGACTCTCAAATACGCACTTCCCATGTATGAAACATGTCAGCTATCAAGAAATATGAATTAAAATCTGTTATGTAAAATTAGCAAAATGCATCCCTACAGGGCAATCCAGAATCTGTATCTTCTGCCAATATAGCTTGGCATAACTTTGTTACTTTCTGTGCAACTAGACCAGTTTACAAAAAGTGATGGGCAAACAAGGTGTTAATGGACTTGCAAATTCCTAAGCCTACATATAAGAAAAACAAGTGAGAAAATATCAACAGATTTTTAGAATGAGTATCTCTTGAATATTGTTTCTCTTTACCAACAACAGTAAAAAAGTCCAATACAACTAGAAAACCAAAAATACTGTTCAGTGAATAAAGAAAAAGATCAGGTCATAAAAATTAGGTTATTTCTATTTGACTGTATTTCACATTTTTTAACTGGAGATTGAAATGCCTTATGAAGTACCTGTTACTCTTCTCTTCCAGACTGCTGAACTTGGCCATGATGAACTCGTGTCAGGCTTTTTCATCTGGTCACTAAAGATACAGTATAGACACACACAAAGTATGTCAGAATACAATGCTCAAAATGCTTCTTTCTTCACATGCACTCAGTATGAGATCTGCATATTAATAACTAATTGTAAAAGATTATAAGTTACTTTACTAAGTTAGTAGGTTATGTGCTCATTAAAAATGACATATAAATACAACTTCCTCCAGTATGTATTACAGAAAGCTTCTCCAGATATAATGACATATTTACACCACAAGAGGTCACCATTATGGAACACAAAACCTAAAGCATTTTCACTGAAAGCTGAACCAAACTAAACTCAGGAAGAGCCAATTTTTATTTTATCTTCCGTTTCATTAACTGAATATTATATCAACTAGCTTAAAACTGTAACTTCATCCATTCACAAGGACAGTGATTTCTTCTGATAGAATAAACACTTTTAAAAAATTTAATGAGAAGAATTGTCAAAGCAACAAACACTTTAGTAACCTTTATTGCAAATACTAGAATTTTCAGGTCTGCCTGTAAACTATTGCTAACTGCATAGTGGTCACTAGTTCTGTTAGTACAAGAAACACGTATGTTGTCATTTCATTGAAAAGCAACAGTGAGTAATGCCATAATTCCTGCTGATTGTATGATCAGTCTTTCTTTGGCCAGAGGAAACCACTACATACATCTGTGATAAATCTCTTCTGTTTGCCTAGCTACACGCTCAAGCAGCACTGATCTAAAAGAAATATACAAGATATAGACTCTCTTAGCTATTAAACAGGAAGCTTTCCTCCTTTAAATTCTGTACTAAAGACAAAGGTCTCAATCTGTGTTTTCTATTCTCATATGTTTAACACTTATTCCATTTATAGTTCATGTACCAATATTCTAATCTCCTAAATTTCCATCTAAAGATAACAGTAGTGTGTTAGCAATGTTATTTCAATTTTTTTTTAAACCTGTTAATTTAGTTGCTATAAAGCTTAAAGCTGAACTGTTGTTTAAGTGGTTTGCTGGATTGGCGCCTAAATCCTGTCTGCCAGTCCAGACAGAAGATGTAAGTCATCCTATCAACAGATGGAGACAGAATAAAAGACAAAGCTCTTGTAAGATCACTTTCCTACAAAAGGGACTGGATAGCTCACTGTGATCAGTCAAAAATTTCCCAAGCAATCACATTACATAGGAACACTTGCTTCATTATGGCTAACAGTGAATAATGCTTTCTTTTTACAGAATGAGGATTTAAGTGCTCCAAAATCCAAATGCTTACACAAGCTGTCTTGAAATTATTTCAGCTCATATACAGCAATTCCTATTCCTCTTGGGAAGCAATGCTTAAAAAAAAAAAAAAAAAAAAAAAAAAAAAGTTTTTTTTTTTNAAGACAAGTGTTTGTATCTCTACTCTAAAATAGACTGACGTGTAAGAAAGAGGGTTTCTACAGCACACACTACATACAGTTCAGTGTATTAACAGAAACCAAAATTTGGTTCCATTTATGTGAATACCTTGTCCTACAAACTTTAAAAGTTTAAGAAGTGATTCTACAAGGTTCAGCCACCCCTGAAATCAAGACTATAACCTGAAAGGATATTGGATAAGCAAGAGAATTACAATTTCAGTCACCTAATACTAACCCAGTTATATTGAGAAATCAGTATCTTCAGAATTATAGGTAGCCATGTTGATACTATCTGCCTATATGAATATGAATGTTTGAGTTTGCTTTCCTCAGAAAAAGAATTTTGTAACTATATCCTGTCCGTGCCTCTTTCCCCAAAATGTCAATCCACAGGACGAATCCAAGAAACCTCAATAAAGACAATCCTACAAGTTTTGTAGGAAACAAAAGCAGCTCAATAGAAAAGACACTGAAGCAAAGGATGTGGTAACCTGAACGCTTATCAGAAAGAAGCACCATATATGCGTCATGAAGGGTAAGACCATGTGAAAGTCTGAACTGTGTAAAAAAAAAAAAAAAAAGTTTGGTTGGAACCTATGGTTCCTTAAACACCAGTATCAACCAGTTTAGAGACCTATGCGAGTAGGAAAGCACATTGCTGTACTGCTGGTATTCACAGAAGTATCTGTACGTTTGGGAAACATCCTCATAAGTTAAACAGCTTAACTGGAACTTTCATTATTTACAGAAAAAAGAACACACTCATAAATGAGAACGACTGGTGGGCAGGCTTATCTTTAGGGAGTATGTACAATTTATGAATTTCGTGAGAGATTATAAAATCCCTTTATGTATCTTTCCCATGCTGCCAACTCCATTTTAGTTACAGAGACTTGTTTCTTTGTTATCTTTTCACTTTCATGTAGGGCTGAAACTTAAGCAGCAATATCTTGTTAAGAACTATGCAGTTAAAATGTAATCAACCTACTCTAAAAAATAAGTTACCTACTATTGAAGGGAACTGGCTTGTCAAGAGAGTGGTTGCCTTGGAAACAAAGTCAATTGGCAGAAATTTGATCATCTGATAAGGGACTCATCAAGAAATCAACTGACAGAGGCTCTGATGATTTACAGAGGAAAAAGAACTTGGCAACTGGATCATATCTATCCTCCTCATAGAAGGGAGATCATAGTAGCCCCTATGAGGAACACTGCTTTCTTGAATGTACACAGACTATGAGGACTTCCAAAAGGAAGGTGAGCCAGCACTGCAGTAGTGTGTTCAGTATTTTCCCTGGTGAAAGAATGCATAATTACATGAAAGCAGCATTTATTCAGAAACTCTGCATGTTTAGACGTTTACTTGCTTGCTCTTGCTATGAGCCTCTTGTTACTAGCAAATCTGCAAAGTCTCACTTTCAGTGGTGTTCCAGGGAAAACTACATTTCTGTTGTGGTTTAACTCCAACCGGCAGCTAGAACCATGCAGCCGCTTGCTCACTCCCCCCCAAGTTGCGATGGGGGAGAGAATCAGATAAGCAGAAATTAGGAAAAGCTCATTTGTTGAGATCAAGACAGTTTAATAGGTAGAGCAAAAGCTGTGCATGCAAGCAAACCAAAACAAGGAATTCATTCACCGCTCCCCATCAGCAGGCAGGTGTTTAGCCATCTCCAGGAAAGCAGGGCTCCATCACAGTTACTTGTAAAGACAAACACCATACCTACAAATGTCCTCCCTTCCTTCTTCTTCCTCCAGCTTTTTATACTGAGTATGACATCATATGGCATGGAATATCTCTTTGGTCAATTGGGGTCAGCTGTCCCACCTGTGTCTCCTAACTTCTTGTGCACTCCCAGCCCTCGCTGGCAGGGCAGTGTGAGGAGCAGAAAAGGCCTCAATTGCTTAGCAACAGCTGAAAACATCAGTGTTTTACCAACGCTATTTTCATCCCAAATCCAAAACATTGCACTATACCAGCTGCTAGTAAGAAAAGTTAACTCTATCCCAATTGAAATGATGACAATTTCTAAGAACTGCATCTCAGAGGCAAAGAATTGGGCTAGTTCTCTCCAAAGAAGCTGCACACAACAGCAAGGTCTGATTCACAAATATGAGTGTAACATCCGAAAAGAGAAATAGTGCTTGGGCTCTCTCCTCATACTGAGGAGCCCTAAACATTGGAGAATCTGGCTACCTCTTTACTTGTAAAACAGAGTCTGGTAATAGGCCTGAATTTTGGCCCACACCTTTCCATACAGTTAGACTCCTAGCATGGTCCCTGATACGGTTTTGGCCCAAGAAAGGTAGTACTTTCCTCGACAAATGCCTCAGCACAGGGCACAGACAAGCAGCCATAGGGACATTCCCCACCAATATTTTGTGTGTGGTAGGGAGGGGGTTAAAATTAATTGCATTAACATAACCCATGACACAGCAGCTGGCCACCAAGCCGGAGACTAACTCCTTTATTTAATTTTTATTAGTAGTACAGATGTAGCCCTGGTACCCAACCGATTATTTAGTTACCAGTTAAGAGGGACACATAGCCTAATACTAACAAGTTAATGCTTCTCTACAGAATTGTCTCTAACAAGCACCTTTGATCAGTGAGGTAGCAAACCTTAACAAGAAAGAAAAGAGAACACAATCATCTTTTCTAAATTGTCAAACTCAAAGGCATTCCCTCTAGACATTACCCTCTTCTCATGGCAAGGTTCTCATAACACCTACGTATTTTTACAAGTTTGGGAGGCAAAACTAGAAAAATATGGAAGTGGCAGAAGAACAGAGGAGCACAGTAACTGATATAGTGCAATAAAGATCGAAGAATATGTCAGTTAGTTTTCAAAGAGAAGAGTGGGAATAACAGGGAATGGGCAAAAGATAAGGGCAGTGGGTATGGAAAGGGCCATAAGCCCCACACTATCTGCTTCTGCAAGTGCCAACATCTCACATGACTCTGCTCCTCCAGAGATAACGAGCCTCTTCTCTTGCACCCATGTCAGCTGAATCTGTGGACTCTTTCTCTTGAAGTGGAGATAAGAACTGGGACTATCCCATGTAAACTGGAATCTGAACAGAGTCTTACAAAGGCAGACTCACGTGCAGACACTGGTAGCATGCCCTGAGTAAACACTATGGGGAAGCCATACACAGTAGACACTAGCTGGTGTCTGGAAATATATTTATTTACCATTTTACAACAAGGAAATGAAAATGAATTACCAACTTTGTGATCCACAAGATAACAAGATTCTGCAGAGCACCCTTAACTTTGTATTTATAGGTGTCTTTGTTGCCAAATTCTACACAACTGCTTAAGGCAACTTCTTTGGGTTAGGGGGTGGTTGAAGACATCAGAAGAACCAAACTGGCTTCCACTGACAGAAATAGAAGGAATATTAGGCTTAACATCCAAGGACTTTATGGAGACTAACTAACAAAACACCATTTTTTCCTCAGTCAGCTCCACACAAAACTTTCCAAATAGTAGTAAATCTCAAACATCCGTAACGTTTAAACCAGAAAAGGCAACTTGGATACTTGGAGAAACACACAGCACACTGCCTTCTGAAGGCATCACCTGCATAAACTACAATAATACTAAAATTTGCAGAACATAGGTTTACATACATTTTAGAAAAATATGAAACAGAACATGGTTTAGTTAGTCCAAAAACCTGTCTTCAACTTCCTCTTTTTAATGTATCAGAAAATGACTGGTAAGTACAGACACTCACAGAAAAACCTCTTCAGAAGTTCCTTCCTGATAAGAAGCCTTAGTCTGTGTTGCCACCATGTGAAAGATCTCTTATCATCCATGTGCTCTCAATAATATGTTGGCCTCATTGCTAATTTCTAGTAGTATTTTCTAAAGTAAAGTAATATTCAGTTGGGGGTGGGATTCGGTTTATTTTTAAATACATTTCTAAGGCCTTTGAGTTTATTGCCTCTCAATTTCCTTTTATTTCTTTGATGCCCTTTTTCTTAAGTCAGAAAACTGTAACTATGAGCATACAATTTCTACACATCTATATCTGCAGAGCATTTCCTATATCTAAAGAACCACAATTCTAAACTTCTAAGTTCCTTCCTCGTAAGCAAATATAAGCCCCTGATAGTTTCGTTATTTGTCCTTAAAGCCCTTTATTTTTATAAGGCAAACAAAAGCTGTTGTACTTACCTAAAAGTACACTAGCCATTTATGTAACAAAAATGTACAAAAGCCCTAATACGTCACGCTGAAAGTCCACCTTGCTCAGTGTCTTCTAAAAGTGACCAAAAAGCTTCTCAGATGCCTCCAGCAAATAGAGGGTGCTGTTGGAGTGCCCTGCCTGCAGTTCTCTTTCAGTTTCTGCCTTCATGCTTTTCACGCTGATGCATTCCTCCCCTTCTTTTTCCTTCCATTTTCCCCCAACAGCCACTCAATTTCTCCCCAACGTATTTTCCTTCATTCCATCCCCTTCAGTCCCCACAAACTTCCTTTCTTCTAGATAATTTAAAACCCCCAAATGTGACTCAAATTTTTACCAACTTTGTTTTGGATCCTTCATATATCAATGTTTTCAGGTCTTCAAACATCTAGGAGAGCAATTTCTAACTTTTCACAAGGCTCTAAAGACAGCCTAGACACTGCAACAAGTCAAAGATGCAGACTGTTTATACATAAATACAACCACTGAACACGTTGTGTGTATTGGAAAGCGAGACATGATGTATCTACACCCAAAAATCAAGACATTTCACTAAGTGGTAAAAAGAACAGATTTAGAGCAATGCTAAGCAAATCCTGGGGGCTTGCTCAAGCAAGCCAGATGTATCAAAAGGACTACTAGGCACAAAGGTGTTCTTTCACCTAGATCAGAGCTCAGATCCCCTGACCGTAAGCAATCGTGAAACAGATATGCCATTTAGAAAGACTGTTCTTTGAGATGTTACTGACAAGTATATTCAGATTGTGACTACACTTACACTGTAATCTGGGTTTATTTTTAATGCTAGCAGTACGCAGGATGACACGCCTCCTTACCAATTAAGGATCATTCAGCTATTTAAGCAGTTGTGTATTTTCCTTTCAACCAAAGATTCCCAAACTCTATATGGACTACAAAGGGAAAAGCTGCAAGGATGTATTGTGAAAGTATGTACAACCAGTAAGTCTCTAAAAAGAACAGTCACAGGTAACTAGTTTTTCCTCTTTTGAGTGCCTGCCATGGGGGAAGAAGGAAGAGCTCTTGTCACATAAACATTGAGGGTGTCAGAACACACACTCCCTTCAGGTATTTATATACACTGATAAGACCCCTTCTAAGCCTTCTCTTCTCCAAGCTAACTTCTCTCAGCCTTCCCTCATACGAAGGACTCCATCATCTTAGTAGCTGAACTCTCTCCAGCTGCTCCATACCTCTACTGCACTGGGGAGCCCAGAACACTTAAGGTGTGGTGGAGGTTTTCAAGATGCAAATGAATAGGGTGCTAGATAATTTAACCTAGGCTCCTTTTCCCACAAAAGCTTGGACCAAATGATCTTTTGAGGTCCCTTCCAACCTGAGGTGTTCTATGAACTCAAGTGTCCACCAGGACGTCCAGATCTTTTTCCGCAAAGCTGCCTCCCAGCTGGACGGCCCCCAGTATATTACTGATGCCTGGGGTTATTCCTCCCCAGGTGCAGGACTTGGCACTTGCCTTTGTTAAACTGCGTGAGGTTCCTGTCAATCCATTTCTCTGGCCTGTCAAGGTCTCTCTGGACAGCTGCACAACCCTCTGGTGCATCAGCCAATGGGCTCCTTATATACCGGCTGCCAGTTATCATTTTTCTAAATTATTCAAAACTGTGGTCTCATGAACTGCCCATCAGGTCTCTTGGCAGGAACACTGGTGAGCACAGTGCAGAGATGCCTACGGCTCTAGACCAAGTTTACTGGGGCACAGCCAGGCTCAGCAGCTTCATCTCAAAAAGGAAGAACGGCAGCTCCAGGGAAAGTTAAAAGGAACTAATGGTCATCCTGGGAATCAGGGCAGGAAGGATGATGCAGCAGACCTCGAGTGAGCAGCAAGGGACAATGTGGTGCAAGAACCCCAAGGCAAAGGAGAAGGGGAGTCAGATGTGGAGCTGGAGCAAGTGAGAGAGACTGCGACTGATTTTCTCAGACAAGGTTCAGTTACACAATCCTTAGGAACCACCACTTTAGAACATAAGCCCCCTGCTACCCTAATTCTTCCACCGTAAGCATTTCATGATCAGGAAACAAGCATTCTAACTCTAAACCATAGTTACTGATTTTAATAACAAGACATTGCTCTGTAGATTTTGAAAGGAAGTGTAAACAGCTTCCTAGTATTTTTGCCAAAGCAACTAATAGGAATTGGTTTTAGCTTTTGGCAAAACGAGAAAAATTAGTACTTTGCTTAATCATTCACTCTCATAGAAATTATTTTTCCATACGCCAATTAATATTTACATTTTTCATTAATCCATTTATTCGTATTTAATTATACTATCCAGACCTTTTATGCTGCCAAAAGGACATCAGAATTAGTTTTCTGTATTGTCTTTCATTGGTTGAATAGTAGGGTATACGTTTTTGGGGGAGGGGGTTGTTTTAAACCAAGTGATTTCTTCCTGACCCATAACTTAGCACTTGAAAGGCATTCTGTCTTTTTAGACAACGAATTGACCTTCACTGAGCCACTTAAGAGAGTGTTCCCCTATTTTGCTCAACTACCACTGAACTTTCCTTTCTATGATGTCAACCCAGGGACAAACAAGATAGATACAAACACAATGTGGAAATAAGTAATAGGTGTGCCTCAAAGAAAAAATAATTAGTGTAACAGCACAATTTTTAAAGACTATTGTCCTTTTAGAAAACATAACAGAGACAAAGTAAATTACTTGGGGACAGCTAAAAGAAATATAAATTAAAGTATTAAACCCATTACACAAACCTCTAGTCAGTCTTGTTTCTCAGCTACAAAGCTTTTCAAAAGCATGCAAATAATTGAAAAACTGCTAATATAGATGTCCTGAAATTATTTCAGGAATTGTAGAGGATTATATCATAAGTAACACCACCAGAAAAGACAAAAACAAAGGGAGCAAAAACTATAACTGAGACTATAACTGATACCACTGATATGAGAAAGGATGAATAGTAGAAAGGCAACATAATTTGCAAAAATATGTTGACAAATAGGCCAACTACACTCTGAGTCATCCTAAAGATGAGCAAATAGCAATTCCTCTATAAACACAATCATGGGCATCGTCCATTACTTATGACAGCTCCAGCAATAAAAAGAATATAGTATTCTATTTATACAGGCTGTTGATGAAGAACTTCATGCACATGTTAAATAGTACGGTTTAAAAGAATAACCAAGGTTGATGAAAAACCTACATCCTTATTCTTTTTATTCTTCATAGTCTTTGCATCTTCTGCCTAATACAGAAAATATTAGCAATATCTATTTGTGGTGGGGTATTTTTAGCCAAGCAGACAACTGACAGCCTAATTTTAACCATAAAATAAACCACCTAAAAATACAAGCCTAAATATATTTGAGTCTGAAAACCACAGCATCTTCACCTTCCTACCTTGAATCTTGCATAAGCATTCTCATTTTGAACAAAAATTCAATCTAAATCTATTGTTACTATACTCCTACCTAGACTGAATTGGCATTCCTTCTTTATCCCTTGCATGGCACACTTTCCCATTCTAGAATTACCATTCAGTTGCTAATAAGGACTCTAAAGACCTAGATCTCCCAGATTTGGAGACCAATGACCTTATCCTAAAGTAATGAGTGGAAAGACTCCCTTTGGAGTAGGCAGTAAAAAAGAGCCTAAACTCCACTCTCGCCTTCACAAGTGAAGAGACCAGAGACAACAGCTATCTGTTGCTCTTTTCTTCAGAAGTCTATAAAAAGTTCTGAAAAAAGAATTCTTCATTCCCAATTTTTTTCTCAGTATCCCCTAACCCTATACAAAACCAGGCACCTTCTTGGAATGGCAGGTGTTATACTTTCTTTGGAAAACACTGTAGAAAGCTCTGCCCGTGAAAGCTTTCCCACCATTCGATTGTTTCTTTCTTAAGTTAGTGGTCTCAATAGTGGAAATGAGTCAAAACTAGAGAAACATTAGTTAGGAGTAGATTAATTTCCTGTTGAATATACATAATAAGAAAAGACAAATCTTGAAAGAAGTCTGGAGAATCTGCAACAGTATCAGCTAGATCATACAACAAACTAATATCCACACTACGTCATTCATTTCAAAAATTCATCCAGAGCAAAACAGAATGGGTGTTCCCTTCAGGAAAGAAATCTATCTCCTCTGTAGGAATCCTTTCTTTTGAGGAGAAAAGGAATGAATATTTTGAGCACAGATGTGAAGTTAGTTTAAGCAGAGAGAAGTGATTTCCAGTATTTACTTGTCCCCCGCTTTTATCATTTTCTATTGAAGCATTCCAAAACTCTAAAAAGCACAAGAAAGACAAACTCATCTTATGGAAGCAGTTGATGCATACCTCTCAAGGATTCTGTCAAACAGGCATTTAATAAGGACAACAATGGTGACAGAAAATGGGGCATAGTATATCTTCTTTACAGCACCTTCTAATCTTTTCATAGCTATTTATAGAAATCACTTATTAAAAAAAGTGTAGAGCAGGCCACTTGGGAATCAACTGTTTGCCATCAAGCTTTTCCTCGCTGAAGGCACCTATGTTTCTAAGGACTCCTGGAATGACATCTAAGCTTTCAGAATATTGATAAATTGGAGGAGGAGAAAAATAAAATAGAAAAAAGTCATCTTTTCTCACCAGGGAAAGTGTTGCTCTTCATCAGCAAATCTGCCATCACTGTTGACACTTCTGCTGAAATACATGAATGCAGAAAACATTTTAGAAGTTTCATTTCTATAGCAATCACAATAGATGGCAAGGCACAATGGTTGGATGAAGATGTAAACAAAACCTAGATTCCTTATGATTGTCAGAAATTGCTCCTTGCTTTCCTGAAGCAACATGTCAATAAATTCAATCTGCTTCAATTAATATACCTATTCTATTATAACTACATGGTTATTCGAAAAACAGAATTGCAAACAAAATGACAAATAACTTTTCCCCTCAAAAGGTCCTTTTCTCTTTTTTTCCCCCCAGTATCTTTCTAAAGCAGTAGTGATTTCATTAACACCATTCATTCTTTTTGTCAGTCCCTGGAACAAAAGAATCTGAGGTGGAAAGTGAGCATGCCTCTTGCTGGACTAAAATACTTCCCTTCTGTTCTCTTTGAAATAAATGTAATAGCATTAATGGTAGGAATCTGCCATGCTATTTGGGCACACTCTACAGTTTCATTGTTAACAGAAAAACAGCTTTATTGGAAAAGTTATTTTGGTACATATATAGGAACAGTGGCAAAAGGGGAATAAGGAGTCTCATGCACCTTCTCCTGTATGAAGTCCACTATTTCTATAATCCTCTTGCTTAATTCCTGCAAGGGTTTTAAATCACTGGGATACAGAATTGAAGCTGACACAACTGCTTCATATGGAGAATGACAGGACTCCAGTTTTCACATTCCTTTAAGCCTTCATCCTATTATTCCTGAATACAATATACTTTAAATAGAAAATATCTTTTAACTTCATATATGATGCCTCAAGTATTTATATCATAGAAGCAGATGCAATCCAATCATAGCAATCATCTAGTACCTGTAAACATGTTCTATTGAGAAAGAATGCCAAAATCCCATTACTGCAATGACCCCTCTATGGTGCTGGAACCTTTTATATACAACTCCTATCAACACCAAACTCAACGAACTATATTGAAGGATAGGTTTGTGATACCTTTCTACTGCCTTGTCAGATGAAGAATGACATCTCTGAACTCAGCAAAGTATATAGATCAAGGTCTGCTTGACTTGTGTAGTATCATATGCAAATACTGAACCAATGTGTCTATTGGCATAAGTCTTAGCAATGAGCTAGAATATATACAAGCAGTTGATATTATCTAGAGCCATTCCATCATACAATGGCATGAACTGCTCGGGCAGATATAGATAAGGGATCTTTGTCCTTTCCTAAAGCAAAAGCATTTTTTATTATTTTTGTGCATGTTGCAGCATTGCAGGTATTTCTGGTAATCTAAGCCATATGAGCACGTAAATGTTGTTAGTGATCCTTGGTGCAAGAGTATAAAGCAGCACAAGGCAGCATTGGCAAAAATCACCTCTGTCTCAAATACACGGAAAGCACGCACAGTGCACAGGAGAAGGTAAAGATGCACCATTCAAAAATACAGATCTCACATTCAACACAGAAGGAGAGAGGAATATTACCTTACTCTTCTATTTTGGAGAAATTAGTCAGAAAAAATTGGAAAACATTTTTTTTGTATTATCTTAATTTAGATCTCAAATTACTGGCCTTAAGTGATAGGTGAGACTGAACAACCTCTAGTATTATTCTCCCTAGTTCAAACACGGATATGACAAGCTACATGCATTAACATTCCATCTGTTATGGTTAGAATCATTAGTATCTTAGCTGTCACATTAAGAGTCAGAAAAGTAAGTAACAGGTCATAAAGAAATTAAGCCAGCAGAGCTTATGCAAAATGAACCTTGACAACCTATTGTTCAAACATGCATAATGATATTTCAAGAATAAAAAAACTGAAAATATATCATTTTCCCCTTTCAAATCCTTGTATTTTCTAAAACTCCTTCTACACGGAGAAACCAAACTGAAAATGTTCTATGAGACTTCAAGTTGTCATGAGGAATCTTTTCAGTAATAGGCTTTTTTTACCTGTTCCTAAGAATATTTCAATAGAGAAGCCAATCATTCTCAAAAATTATCAAGGTAATCAAGGTAAATCATGACATTCTATGGTTCAGGCTACCAGAAAACTCAGTGGTTATGGTACACAACGCCATACGAATGGATGATTGCAAAAAGCACCAGTAACAAAAAACAAAAATCACAAACTTACGGAGCTCTCAGGCTTATGAAGGAGAAGCATGTAATTTTGAACAGATAGCAAGGATGTATAATGACTTAACTGTTCGATCATACTTGCAAGTTTTAAAATTATGACTTAGAAGGAAGGTCACTCTTTCCAATTAGTAAAAGTATCAACTGACCCCTTCTTGTTAGACACACTTGGATACCATTAACTAACTACACATTTCAACTACAACACTGAAGTACTTCACACCACATCTTTACTAAATAAAAGTCAAATTACAGCAACTTATGAAGTATGATAATCCATACAGTCTTTACCTAAAAAATCTTCTGGGTCTTCTGATTCTAATGGGAAAAAATGATTTTGCACTGAAGCATTCTCCTGGGTGACTTACTTTCCTTCACCCACATTTTTCATCGCTAAGCTTATTTTCTCATTTTCCTTCCCTCCATACTCATGAAACTTTTTATTTGCTCCCACAAGTCTCCAGTATGTCAGAATCTATCTTTTTCTTTAAAAAAAAAAAAAAAAGAAAAATCCTGCCTCCAGTTTAATATAGGAGTGCTATGATAGCTCTGCTATGTATCATTTGCTGTACCAACCTCGATGGACAACATTGTCCAAACTATTCAGTACTATCATCAAGTTAGTAGCTGAAAGGTGTTTTGTTTTATAAAATTAAGAATATACTGCTTGATATAAAAAATGCTTAAGAATATCCAGGGAAACAGGGTTTTTTTCTAAGCATAAAAACATGCTAGAAAGAAGATATTTACTGACAAACATTTATACTTAATAGTGATCAAGTGTTTATAGGGTGGGTTTGAAAATAAACCATTATTCTTTCTTTGTTGTAGAGATTGTCAGATCTGTCAATGTTATTATCACAAAACAGCTGTTTGTCCAACTACTAATGCAGCAACTGATACACGTACTGATCAAAGTGCCACAGACTATTCTTCCCAGTGCAAGAATTCAGATCTGAATTGAGAGGGGAAAAAAAGACTTAATTATGAATGACAGAATGGATGTAGTAATCTAGGTTTAGTAAAACAGACTGCATGCACATAAGTCTCATTAATCTCTTACACCTGTTTGGTCATCAAAAAAAAAAAAAAGAACTAAAAAAACCTCAAAGACACAAAAAAAAAATCTGCCTCTATTTCCAATGAGTTTAAGCCCGTTTTTTGTGTATGATCACATGTTTAGCCAATACCAGAAGTGAAAATATGTCTCTGCTCATCTGTGGAGCTAAGGGAAGAATGTATAGCACCTTAGAACAACAGGCTTGAACTGTAAAAGCAAGCACATTGAATTTAAACTTTAGTATGCTATATGCAATTATTAGAAGACTTAGTTTTGAAATGTTACTGATCAAACAAAATTAAAGTTATTTCATAGAATCATAGAATCATTAAGGTTGGAAGAGACCTTTAAGATCATCGAGTCCAACCATTATCCTAACCTGACAAAACCACTTCTAAACCATATCCCCAAGTACCACGTCTACCCTTTTTCTAAACACCTCCAGGGATGGTGAATCCACCACCTCCCTGGGCAGCCTATTCCAAGGCTGGATAACCCTTTCAGTGAAAAATTTTTTCCTAATATCCAACCTAAACCTCCCCTGGCTTAACTTGAACCCATTTCCTCTCATCCTATCACTTGTCACTAGGGAGAAGAGGTCAGTCCCCATCTCTCTACAACCTCCTTTCAGGTACTTGCAGAGAGTGATAAGGTCTCCCCTCAATTTCGTATCAAGCAACTTCCTACCAACAATTTTTGGACAAATTAGTCTTTTGAGTGTAGAAACTTCCTAAGGACAGAAGTGTAAAGATCTTTTTTCATAATAATCATAGTTTTATTTCAATGCGTAAATAGTGCTACCTTCAAATTCCATCCATTTTAAACATTTTGATACTTGCACAATTGAATATCTAGGAAGAGGGTTGTGTGGAAGGCACATATTACTATACTCGAGTAATACTGACCTTTCTCCTCTCAGTTGAAATAAAAATTTTCCTGCTGTTCCTTTTAGGGAGTCTTCCCTCTCCGATCTGCTGATACACTCATTACAAATTAATTGCCTGCTTTCATCATTAAATGGTGTGTTAGACCTTCGCTCTGCTAGGCAGTTGTTATTACTTCTGCAAAGATTATTCATCATAGCTGGTTCTTCAGGATCTAGCTCCTCTGCATCTGAAATAGCCAAAGACAATACATTTTGTAGAAGTGTTGTACACAATAAATACGCGCAACAGAGCTCAAAATGAATTACTGTTTGTCATGTTACATTATCAAAATTTGCTTGTATCAATTTAAAAGGTAAGCAAAAGCTTAAGACTATTTAGAGCAAAGCAGTCAGTCTTCTTATGAACACAATTTCTTAAAGTCTTTCAGTTTTGTGTTTTAACATTTTAATCTTTCATCTTTTTTTTTTTTTTGTATTTTCCTTTTAGAGATAGGTAGATTGTACCTTGTGAGAGAAGTGATTATATTTCAGGATCTGAACATTATGAAGGAACTCAAGCAAAAGGTAGCTGTTAATCTTGTACCTTGGTACATGCACATGATAAGAATCTGCACAAAAAACTTATGTAAACATTTGCATGATCGCCAAAGGGGAGAAGAGGAAAACTCAGGCTATAACTACATTAGTTTCTCAACTTCTCCAATTAGTAACATCAACTTATTAAGGCTAATGGATTAAACTACATATAGGTGTACATGATATAGATATACATTTATAAAATATGTACATAATATTGAAGTAAAGTTCAGTAATTTTTGCATAAGAATTATTTTACAATAAGGTAATAAGTGAGATATTCATTTTACCATGTAAAGTAACAATCGCAGGCAGTGTAAAAATTGCCATTATTACAAATTAGTCTTCATTACAGACAGAGTTCCAGCACATTTTATTATGAGCCAATGTGCAGGAAACCAAGATGTCAAGTCATTTCCCATCTGCAAGAAAATTACTTCTAAATCCCACATTTAGCGACCTTTATTAAGTCTTCACTAATGAAACTCTTAACAACAAATAGGATGTAGTTGGAGGCCTGTCAAGACATATCATTCCTTTTTGCTCCTCTTTTTATGCTCAATAATCCATCAGGGAATCTCCTTAGATGATGCCATCTCATTATCTCTTTAAACATTTCATCATTTAATGTAAATTTTACCCATTGAAGAAAACTTCCAGTAACAACTCCATTACTTAGAAACCTACAGGAAAAAAAGGCACCCAAGTAGCTCTCAACTCACTTTCAGAAGTGAAAGCCAGTACCATTTTTGGAAAACACATTTTCAAAACTGCCTTAAAGCCATTTAAATATTTTTAAAATGTACTCTGAAAGGACATGCAGGTCCTTTAATATAATATAACATAATAATTAATGTAACTAATAATACCAAAACCCATCATGCAGTTATTTTTCTAGGATATGTATCAAAACATTCTTACTCTGATCAGGAGGAACCATTTTAGCAGAAAGGAAATTTCCCTGAGAAGTTCTTCTAAATAAGCGTGCCCGAGCATTGCTGACTTTTCTAACCTCTGCAGCATCAGCAGGAGGTTTTGGAAGGGAAATGAAAGAATCTTCATCTTTTGCAAAAATGACTAGTCCTGGTTTCTGTGACAAAAATAAAGAAGACATTTTAATAAAAGCACAGATGATTTTGTTTCCATATAAGCAAAAATAAATTAAAAAACAGAAAACCAAATTATTTATAGAAAGGGTTAGGTTCAGAAAAGGTTACATAGGTTTGTTCATTAATAAATTTTCATCTTCATATCCAGAATCTAATCATACCATTCCACTGAACAAGCCAGATATCTGTACCATTATCACCACAGAAAGCAAACATTCAGGGGTGCAGAAAACAAACAAAAACTAGCCTGAGTAGAGCAACTGAAACTCAGAATTATTTATTTCCCTCATAAATACTCATTTAATGTCACCTGCAGTATGCTTATTTGTCAAAAAAAATGTTGTGCCAAAGACCTGTACTAACAATTCTACAGGCATATCTATTCTTTACAATTTGTTTTTAAGCACTAAAGTAGTATTACCAAAACACTTCAAATGTGTTCATATCATATGTACCACTTCCAATCGCACTTGAGACAAATCACATAGATCCAGAAACATGCAAGTTCTAGTTTTATTTACGTCAGTATCTTGCATCTTAGAGGATGTGACCTGAACCTCAGGTACAAAACGCTTGTTGTGCCCCACATAAACGCACTGCCCTCTAAGATTAAGGTTCTCTACAAATTTCCTTAGAATAAAGAATCCATTAGAAAGTCTCTGGTCCAATCCTGCAGCGCTCTCCCTGGTATTAGCTGAAGATAGCCAAGAGGTGAGACCCACTCCCTACAACCACCATGACTAATACAAGCTCTACATTTACAGTGTACTAACTTATCTCCATTGATAAAGCAGAAAAGGCAGTTTTTGCATTGAACTAACAGTAGTTTTCTCTAGTTTTTTTCTACTCTCACACATAAATAAAAATTTAACACCAGTATTTAAATCCAACTGTAGATACATTTAATCTAAGTATGGTCAGATTTTTTTAAATTTGATTCATATAAATATGTTACCTTATCGAAATTACTGAAGTATAATGTTTCTTGGAATTTTTTTCCCCTATTTCCTAAAGAATGCTACATTTAGGTTACTGTCTTGAAGAAACAATATATACAGCAAGCATACTTAACTGTTTTAGCATGCTCTGTTCTCTCAGGTACTAAAAAAATGATTATGACTTAATCCTATATTTAAAGATTAAATATAAAAAACTTGAAAGAGCAGATACACTTCTAAATGGAAAACAATTCAAAACTTTCAGAGGGGGAAAAGGGAGTTCTTACAAGTACCTCTATCTGTTTTTTAAATCAACTACAATCATTACATTTTACAGATGTGCAAGTCAAATAGAAAGCATAATCAACCTATTTACTTTCAAGTTACTGATCACAAAACCACGGAATAGTTGAGGTTGGAAGGGACCTCTGGAGGTCATCTTGCACAATCGCCCTGCTCAAGTAAGGCCACCTAGAGCCAGTTGCCGAGGACCATGTCCATGAAGCTTCTGAAGATCTCTGTGAAACCTGTGCCAGGGCTTCATCACCCTCACAGCAGAAAAAGCATTTCCTCATGTTCAGAGAGAACCTCATGTGTTTCAGTTTGTGCCCATTGCCTCTGGTCCTGTCACTAGAAAGAGCCTGGCCCCATCCTCTTTGCACCCTCTCTTCAGGTATGAATATATATACATGGATAAAATGCCCCCTGAGCCTTCTCTTCTCCAGCGTGAACGGTTCCAGCTCTCTCAGCCTTGCTCCAGTCCCTTCATCATCTTTGTGCCCCTTCACTGGACTCTTTGCAGTTGCTCCATGTCTCTCTTGTACTGAGGATCCCAGAACTCAACACAGCACTCCAGGTGTGGCGTCACCAGTGCTAAGTAGAGTGGAAGGATCACTTCTCTCAACCAGCTGGCAACACTCCTCCTAATGAAGCCTGGGATACTCTAGCCGTCACTTCAGCAGCAAGGGCACGCTCCTGGCTCATGTTGATGCTCATGACCTTTTTCTATTTTAGTAATCTTACACAAGAAAGCTGACTCAAGTATCCATCTTCTGATTCCTGTTAAGGTCACTTAGAATTATAATGCAATACCGCAATATTTAAATAGTTTAAATTATTTTCAGGTTTCTTTTTGGGGAAAAAAAAAAAAGACAAAACTGAGTTTGTAAGTCTCAGACTAACACTAAAACAGGCTTCCATTTCTCCCCAAACTATTTAAACCATACCTTTTCTTAACACTACAGATACACATATTTTTATGTCAGTATTGCATGAGTTACTTCCAGAGTACTCACATGATCCAGTGGAGTAAGACGAACACCAGATACTGGTCTCGATTCAGCCAAATCAAAACTGGATGCGTGAAGACTAGCATAAAGAAATTAAACATAATATGAATAAAGCAGACCCAGTGTTTTGTGGTATTGTTTGTTTTTTTTAATTGCACGTCTTTCCTTTGCAATCAATATGGGGAAAATGAGGAAGAAAGGAAGAGTGACAGAGCATTTTTACACTATCACTCTTCTTCCATGGATGCTATTTAACTTTGATATGAGGGAATCCAGCAGCATCAAAGCAGAAAAAATACAAGATCGCTGGCACCCCTTCACAATACAGTTTATTTCATACACTTCTGCAACAATTCTCTAACAGAAGCCTCAATTCATGCACAAACCCAACTGTGGTTAGCGCCCAAGCTACCTGAACACTGCACAGCAGAAAACCCAGGTTTGTGCAGGCATGAGCATGCTCCTTCCTGTACACAGGAGAAACACAGACAGAACAAGCGTGGATGTCAGCCAGAGCGACCTCATTACCTGGCTGTTTGTTGGTGACCAAGTCACTCTCAGGCTCCTGCTTTCATCAGGGGCACAACACTATGCAGTAAGAGATACTGGATACACATAGTGCTGGAAGTCATGCTACCATGAAAACAGCATGGACACATACAGCCACTCAAACACATTTCAGCATCCTTTCTGGCATGCCTGACACCTAACATTACAAATACAGCTCATATCTCCTCCTGACAGTCATTACAGAATTGGCATATAAGGAGAGCTAAAAAATAACTGGGGAAATGGATGTAAAAAGCCTAATATACATTTTTTTTCCTCTTTTGTCACAAGACCTATTGAGCTCTGTAAATTATGCTACATAACAAAACTCAACAAAGAAGTAATTTTGAAATAGTACACATTTTGTTTAAAATGAGCATTTTCAAACCTCAAGACCTACAATTATACATTTAAAAAGATCTAAGAAAGCTCTGAAAAAAGATCTAGCACGCAGCTTATGTGGAAACAAGCAAGCTTTCACAGTTTCTAGAAAAAGCTGAAGACTATCTCAATCAAAAGCATAAAAATCTGAAGAAAAATGTGAGTTACAGACCATTTTCATATGCTATTCTCCACATACCAAACTAGTGTAATGACTGCCTCTGGTAGCTCTAATCCACAGGAACTTCCTGGACGTGTAGATTAACACCAACAGTAAGGATCATTGGAAGAAGGCAAAGGATGTGATTAGGAATACAGATTAACACGGGGTGGGGGGGAAATCACCAGAAACATAATTACAGAATCAAATCTCTTGCTGCTAAAGGATATTTGAAAAAAAAAAAAAAATCTTAAAGCCACAGTACCTAAAAACTGAAGAGGGTCTATTTTGAGGAGCTCGTGAGGATCCAGATCCAAAAAGTTTCCTTTGATCCTCTGTAGGTGTAGACGGTCTCCGAGTTCTTACTGTTCGTAGAACATTTCTGGCTTCATTTATAATCTCAGAACTGGTCTTCTGCTTTGTCACTGAAAGCCTATAGAATGGTTCTGCCTTTTCTGTATTTTTATTCTTTGGAGGTTGCATTCTGCTGCAAAGTAGTGCACAGAAAGAACACTGTACAATATATATGGAAGGCACAGATTAATACTAGTTTTAAATTACAAACTATTCATTCATCAGTGTTTATGCCACCGTAATGTAGTTTAAAAGGATATTATAACAAAATCATAGACCATAGTGAAATAGTGGAAAATAAGGCTCATTGATATTGCATTTCCCTGACTGTTTCTCAGTTCTGCAGGAAAATACTGAAGAGCAGAAAGTATCTGACATGGAGGACCTTTAGTCTTTTAGAGGTAGCTAAAATGCACTACACTCGGTGCCACAGTGCTTTCTGGGCCAAACAGAGTACTCTCCAATACTACAGAAAATCTGTTTAACACCTGATTACTTATAAAACATCATAACCAAAACAGGAATTCAATAATATGCTGTAAAGAGACACTTTCTTTCCAATGAACTTAGGACATACCCAATACAAGTTATCCATCTTACCAAGGGCTGCTTCCTAATAAGTCAAAGAGGTATTATTATGAGTAACTGAAGTATAGTTATCGGTAATTGATAAGCAGAGACAAGGAAGAACAGGCGATCCATTTTTTTCCTCTGAGAGAAATGCCTCCCCAACTCACCACCAAGCACACGCAAGCAAAGATAACACTAACGTAAGAGGAATTATCAACCCAAACTTTCAATCAGTGTTCTGTCCTGCTGCATCTTCTAGCAAATGCAGCGGGCAGCGAAAGACTTGCTTTATCATCTCTTGAGCCCCTCCTAAATCAATCACTATCCTGGTGCAGTTCTCTGTAAATACCATCCTCGACATTTTACAGCAAACTCCTCATAAGCCTTAAACCATCCAAAATTTCTCTTCTGCTTTTCAAACTTATCTAAAAAGGAAAATATGTTTCTGCACTGTCTTCGACTCCCACCACCTGGTAACTTCTATTCTCTCACACAGTTTATGACAATGACAGTAGATCAGACACTGCCATCATGGTTATTTCTAAACTATGGAGCAAAAATCCTATTTCTCTAGTTTCTTAGTTCACTTCCCACTCTGCGTTTTTACATTTCCAGCTGCCTCTTCCATTCTTTCTTTCAGAGCCTGTACATTCTGACAAAGTTTCTTTAATTAATACACAACCTTCAGCTGAACCACACAAGGTTGAATGCTAAGGAGCAGTGCACTGACCTCTTTCAATAAAAGCTGCATAATTACAAAACAGAAGAACAGATCAAGAGGCAGAGAGTGTCCATGTTTTTAATCCTTCTGATTACCATTCATACATTACTTTTCTTCACTGCGACTAAATTTGGCTCTCTGTGCTCCCTACTCTTCCCTGTGTTACAACATGATTCAAAAGAGTCAAAAAAGGAATTCCACTGCAGCAGTCTGTTTGGAGCAATTATACAGCAATTCGTCACTGAACAGGAAAGGCAGATTATTATTATTCCCTATTCTCCCAGCTACTCAGAGTCGAGATTTTGACCTTTAAGTGGAAGGTCTTTTGCATAGGCAATATGTCTGACACAGATATTATCCAGCATACATGGAAACAATAGCTGTAAATACATCCTAGAACATAATCAACATGATTCTATAAATCGGGAATTTAAATTAAATCACATTTCTTCTCTTCTGGTCTATGTATTTCCATCCACCTTGCTAAATTTTAAAATAAACCTTCTCAAGTGATCTAGTATCTTACATTTAATCTCTGAACAGTCTCTGACACAGTTTTCTTTAGTTCTTAAAGTCTCTGTGCTCTGATATTGAAATGTGTATTTTATGGGATTTACATATATGTTGCTTATAGTTATACTAAGAAGTAACCTGAGAGATATGATGTGTTTCTGTGGAACAGCACCATCCCTGATATCATCAACTTAAGGTTTTAAGTCTACTGTCAACTGCACGTTTTCTATCCTAGAAGTACATTTATTTGCCACAGTTTAGACCAAACTTTCATTATAATAACTTTTTGTTGAAACTTTCACCTCTTACCTATTTATTTTTAACTGCCAAAGGAACTTTTATACCATAAGCTTAACTAATTAAGTCCTACTATTTGGGCACTGTTAGTCACCCTTCCAATCCATTAAAACCAAAGGTTTAATAATTAACGTGGCAAAGGGAACCTATGACTTCGTTTGAACGCTTGACTGAGCTCACTGCTGCATTGCTGCTGTATCGGAGAGGGGGAGAGCACGGCCTTTCGCGGCGGCTGGAGCAGGGCGGGCAGGGGGCAGCCCCGCGGCAGGGCGCGGAGCGGGGCGGCAGCTGTCACCGGGGGGCGGCAGCGAGCAGAACGTAAGACACCGCTGAGCCGGTGACAGTGTTCACGCTTCGTCATTTTGGCGCAAGGTAGTACTATACACGTTCAGAATTGTGGTAGTGACGCGATACCAATATATTACTAATTGATACCTCACAATTATTAGCCAGAAAATGTAATAGATCACAGAGAAATGAGGAAGCCTTGTCATAAAATATGAGATGTGTGTGTATATATAGATACACAATAGGATAAGAAAGCTCACTTTCTTGCAAGCATTTAAAAAGCACGTGCAATTCTTTATCCGAATGAGTTCGGCTGCTGTGCCATCAGAGCACAACCACTGTTTCTTTCTGAAAAGACAGATACAGGAAGAGGACTTGTACTCTCTGTTTTATAATGCCTAAGGCTGAAACATTTCAAGCAATTCTCTGCTGCAGCACCACTCAAGAAAGAAGCTTCATCTGCTCTCCAGCGTCCCACACCCCAGAAGCTTTGAGGAAGCACCTTCAGCTATATTACGCCAGTTCTCTCCCTAGAAAACTACTACCTAGATCCGTGCATAAGGGAAAAACCCTCCAGCCACCAGAAGCTTTCTTGACTTTGATAAGCATAAGGTACCCAAATCATCCAATTGCAGTGCCAGAGACTAATTTAAAATACAGTGCAACAAATGAATGCAACAAGCAGAAATTGGATGTATAGGATGAAGGAGCAGCACAAGAGTGGAAGAGTAACAACTGCACTGGCTGCCCAGTGTACAGTCTGGTTTTAGCCTTGGTTTTCATTGTTTATACGAGATTAGTTCTGTCTGGTTTTGTACTTATTTGTAAGGATTTCTGGTTTTTCCACAAACTCTACTCTAGAACCTTGCAAATAAGAAATAATTCTAATTATTAGCGCTTCTTTCTGAAAATCCAGCAGTGTTCCTATTTTGCTCCCCAATCCTAGCAGGAGACAGATAAAGTGAATGTTGCAGTGTCAATGGGGACCACATAACTGGTACACACAGATCTTGTCCCCCACTGCTGTCACCATTTCCCAGGTAGCCTTTAACTTGAACAGATGAAGATCTCCTCTCTGACTCTGCAGTGGAAGGTAGAAGAGTATTACACCAGTCTCTGAAAAGTCATACTGGGCTCTTGTCTTTTTCCCCCCCTCAGTTCTTTACTCCAGAGGTCTGGTCTTTGCTATAAAGGAAGATTTGAAAGCAGTAGATAGCGGTACAGGATCAGAGAACCCTGGATTAGTCCTAGCTATCTCCAGAAGTGAAATAGCTGCACTTATCCCGGGTCAATCGGCACATGAGAGATGCATAGCTGACTACATCAGATATGGCACCACACTGACTCTGCCATCCTATCTCCCATCTCAAAACCAGCGTCATTTAATTGCTAGCATACAGAGCGGGTATACTTGCAATCACTAAGTACAGTGAGGAGAAACCCTGTACTCAAGCCATGAACACTCTGCTCAATGAAATCTGAATCCAAGTTCTGTCTGCCCAAGCAAATCTCTAGAATAGTTAGCATCCTGTAAATACAGGTTTAGTAAGAGTGAATGAATAATGGGTATTATTAGATATAATAAACATCAGCAGCTCATCAATCTCAACTGATAGGGTTTCAGCTTGGTGAAATTTTGAAGCAGAGAAATCACTACCAAAAAGAAATGAGAACAAAGTTATGGGAAATGGAGCTTGCAACCCTCAACACAGCAAGATTTCCAGTGCAGCCGACAGGCAACAAGAGGAACTCCCCACATAAGCAGCACCTGTGGAGTAAAAGCCGTCCCGGGCTTTGCGGAGTAACCAACCCAAACCTGGCAAACAAGACTCTCTCCCGGACACGGTGGCCAGCAAGGTGCCGGGAAACGGACCGGAGCTTCCCCCTGCACGGCCGCGTTTGCAAAGCCTCCCGCCCGACGTACCGCACGCCCCAGCCCTGGCTTCTGCGCCCCCTCAGCGAGGCGGCAGCCCCCGAGGACCAGCGTCACGGCTGCCGCCGCCACCGG